>QJNZ01000027.1:0-235561 GCA_004155055.1 Monosporascus sp. CRB-8-3 | reverse complement strand
ACAAAAAAAAAAAAAAAAAAATTATTATCACATCTTGGAAATATAAAATTCAACTTCGAGGACAGATCTAGTAACCGAAAATCTTACGTAGCCTTGCTTTTAAGTACTGAAAGTGAAACGCGGGAACAAATAGGTGTTTTTTAACCGCTCTAAAATTCTGACGTCGGTAACACACCCGATCCCCGCAAGGGATGGAATCATGGTATCCTGGGCGATAAGGTGCGCGAAGTGTAATAAGTGGTTGCCTGGGCGATTCACACGATTTTTAATAATGCCCAAAGTAAACAAAGCCCTGCCTGTAATTCTTCAGTGGGCTTCAAGATCTGTGAACGTGAAGTATTTACTCGCGACTTCATCTTAGCGATTTTTGTGATCCACTAAAATCGGTCGTGCTTTCCCTTTCTCTCCCACCTCTCCAACCTTCAGCAACCACGCATCGATGCCCCAGTAAATATTCCACCTTTACTTGTGGAGCTCCAGAAAGCCTGGAAATCATGGAACAAGCTGCAGGACGGCCGCCTGGTGACGTGTCTACAGACAGAGCAACGAAGAAATCCAAGCGCGCAAAGAAATATGCCAGGAAGGGAAGAGAACAGATGGAGACGGACGGGGAGCCGAAGGGGAAAAGGCTCGACCAGGCGAATCATAAGACGGAGTGGAACGTTACAGAAGAAGACCCAGGACAGACCGAAGAAGAATTCAAAGTGGAGGTTGAAAAGGAAGCAGAGAGCTGCCAGAGCAGAGCCACCGAGACGACCTCGTGATCCGGCGGCTGAGGCCTTTCTTGCAGAATGCCATAAAGCGAAGGAAGAGAGAGAGAGAACTGCAAAGGCCAAGGAGGAAGAACAGGAGAAAGAAGAGAGAGAGAAACAGGAACACGCCCCGGCACCTCGACCAGAACCAGTGCTTGAGGGGATGGCGGCGTGCTCCCGCTGTAGCCGACATTTCTATCCTGATGCAAGTGAGGACAAGGACAAGTGTAGCGACAACAAGTGTAAGTCAACACAAGATTACAGTATAGCGTCCGCGCCGTGACAGGGGCTAATATTAATCCAGATCATCCCGGAAAGTATGTCGCGGTAACACGCAAGGGCGTTTCGAGATGGCAGGGAGGCGAGGTCCAGTATCAAGATGATATGGAGTGGGACTGCTGTCGAAGCCGGTACTACGAGTCCAGCGGTTGTGCTTAGGGCCCACATACTGCGCGACAAGTATAGCTCGAACAAAAAGGGGTTTGTTGAACACTGAACTCGTCCTCACTGCAATCAGCGCCTGATATAGTATCAAAAACGCATCGAGGTGCTACACTACTGCGCCCCGAACTACCGTTAAGTTTATCGATCACACAACCCATCCAATAAGAGAGTTAGTACTGGAACTCTCAGCCTTGTATGGCCCGGATATTAGGATGAGACCTTGGGACTGATCAAAATCTGTATTCTTCTACAATATTCAAATTATATAATTAGCCATCGTAAAATTACTGCTTAGATGTGACTTCGGAATTGAATATGAGTATTATCACAGTTCAGCTGATCGAGAGAAAAGGTTGCATATAGAGTGTGGGAAGGATAATTGTCCGGCGAGATTCGGGCTCTCTATGGAGCCGTGGCTAGGAAGTTCTATATTTAATGTAAGCGCCCCGGAATAACCTTATTCCGGGGACTTACATGGGTTCAAGCTTTGATGACTAACAAGGCTACCCCTTTTCTGCAACAGGTATCCTATTCTGGGCACCGTTATTAAAAAGGGGTAGGGGGTAATTAGTTGGCAATACCAGCTGGCTGATACCGAACTGCCAAAACACGAATCTTTCAAGTGCTGCCAAATGCGCTACGAGCAGACCGTGTTACGAGTTTACCTTTATCGATGATCCCGTGTCAAATATAGCCTCGATTTCCAAAGGAGGTCCGCGTGAAGTCTAACCTTGTGCGTCGCTGCGCCGTCTCGGTTGTAAACGCCTTCCCAAACATGCCAAATATCCGTACGTCCACTCGTTCTCTAGACCCGCGGCGCCACCATTGCGCATTTTCAAACACTTCACTCTGTGAATTCTGACTTAAGCCAGAC
The DNA here is from genome assembly GCA_004155055.1 of Monosporascus sp. CRB-8-3. Lineage (NCBI taxonomy): Eukaryota > Fungi > Ascomycota > Sordariomycetes > Xylariales > Monosporascus > Monosporascus sp. CRB-8-3. The sequence continues at coordinate 233,491 of QJNZ01000027.1, read as the reverse complement.
GTGGCTATGCAACGAGGGGATATGGATCCATCCGAGTCCATCCCGTCCTCAGATCTTCTTTGATTAAAGCACTACGGCCATTTCAAACATTCTTTTGGGCTCTCTGTCGTCATACTTCCTATACCAGGATGTGTCTCACTTAGTACCGGATTACTGACGGAGTTTCCCCTGTCTGCTTCGAAAAAGTGACGTAATTCGGATTCCAGAGCTACCCTCCGAACGAAGACATCCTGATATCGTTATCGAATCAGGTGTACTATACGATCGGCACTGAATATATCTAACCGTGATGTCACTTTGCTATTACCTAGGGCAAAGGGTTAAAGCATCGTATGGTGTACCCGGTTGGAAAGTAGAAAAGGCAGAATCGACCGAAATACTGCCTGGTTCGTTCAGATTGTGATATAATCAAACCAATGTGTCGATAGCGTATAAATCGAGTGCTCGTATCAACTGGTAGGACATTAGATAAGAGGCATGTCATGCGCTGAAGCGTATAGCCTTGAATACAGCTTCGAGTCGGTGGCCTTTGTGTTGTGAGGTGGCAAATATCAGATTGAGATGGGAACCCAGCCCCTTACAGTATGCTTCAAGGAGCACTGAACCAATGTCTGAAAAGGTCAAACCAATATATGCATGTTTGATTAGACTATCAGGTGGTTGAAACAATATTCGCGCGCTTGCAAATAACCGTCCAAACGACTCCTTCAATAATAACTTATTAGTTTTAGCAGATAAGCATATGCGGAATGGTCCACACTGTCCTTAATGATCGGTTTATGTAAATAGTATATTCCCGACTTTTATATATTTTGTTTTCATATCAAAATCGTTTGTGAAGTCTTTAGATCACTTGGGATAATGAGCCAATTTTGTATCAACCACCTGACTATCCTCATAGACCCCGTAAGGCCCCTCTAACGTTGGTGCCCTTACCTGGTGATGTCTCAGCCATGGAATGCTTTTTCATCTTACCGTCGCGCTATGATGCAACTACTCAATAATCGAACCACTCCATACCTAAAATTGGCGGGAATTGCTTTGCGTATATGTGAGCCTAGGTGGTCGGCGACCTCCCACGGAGGAAGATGCTGTGAAAGTAGCACAGCAAATCTAACTTCTGTTCCGGCGGAAACCCGGCGACGGGACATCACTTCTTCTGTACAACTGACTTACCTCCGTCTAGGCCGGTTGCATTTAACTTCAAGGCAATCTTTGATTCCCTATTTCAACTTACGTTCGAAAAGAGCGTGTCTACAAACGATAGACGCGGTTGTCGGGACTGAGCAAATATGCCAGGCTCAAGACATAATCGTGAGGAAGCGTCACGGCACCTGATGGGTGACGGAGTGAGGTTCAGTGATGAGAACGATGGGAACGATTTCAACTTCATTCCTGTTGAGCCAAAGTTGGCTACTAATCAGAGTTGGAGCAGAAAATCATGGATATATATACATTGTCTTGGAGGACTAACCCGGAAGCACTACTTCATTGGCCTCGTAGCGTTGCTGCTCCTCGTGCTTGTCTGCATCAACCCATATCGATCGCCATTTACGGCTCATCAGTCGTCATCAGAAGTGGCAACAGGATCCTCCGAGCCATCTTCATCACCGCTTGCCTCGGAAGAGAAATCTGGGGTCGGGGACCTCGCGGGGACTTCGAAACCGGAAGACAAGTCTAGCCCATCGCCAACGTCTGTGGCGGCGGATAAAGACCAGTCTTCCAACAAGTCTGGCACCGAAGAGAAAGAAGCAAAAGAGACAGACGAGCCTTACAAACTCTGCACGACGTGGCCAGTGAACAAGGACGGGACGTACACTCCCCAGCCGAAGACATCACCCAAGCTACACCTCGAGAGCTATGCCCCCGAGGGCGGCTGGAAGAAGCCGAAGGGGATAGCCGTCATCGCTATGGTCTTCTATGGACGCAAACGCAACGTGGACATTCTGGACTGCTACCTGCGACAGAACCTCGCGGCGAATGGGGGCTACCTGGACGAGGTCTGGTTCATGGTGCATACAACGGTTCAGGACGATGTCGAATGGCTAGAAAATCTAGCGGCTACCGAGCCGGGGTACAAATATGTGGACCTCGGGGACTGCACGACGGGCCATTACGGATGTATGTGGGAATACGCCATCGACGATGACACGATCTACATCAAGATCGACGATGACATTGTGAGTATTAAAGGCCCATTTCAAAGAAGGGAAAAGAAACTTACTATCCGCCAGCTATACATCCACCACGACGCGATACCGCAACTAGTGCACACCCGCCTAGCGCAGCCGCACCCCTTCGCCATCTCGGCGCAGCTTGCGAACGGCCCCGTGACAGGGATCCAGCAATACAACTTCGGGGCGATCCACCCGTTCCTGCCGGACCCGCGACCGCGCTCGGCCCGCAGGGCGGCCGAGACCTGGCGGCCCGCGGATATGGGACTCTACCCGAGCGACGGCGCCAAAGACCTCCCGGCCGAGGCGGGCGGGTCGGACGGGAAGACCCCCGTCGACCTGGCGCCACCGTACGCCGGGCACTCGTGGCTGCTGCTCTCCGACTCGCCGCGGTCCAGCATCGACCTGCTGCGGACCCCGGTGGGCTACTGGAACGAGCACCGCATAGCGGACATCGCGCACGGCATCGGGTGGACGTCGTGGGGCGTCGCGGCGCAGTCGGCCTACAGCCTGCTGCACAACATCGCGACGAACCAGATGTCGCGGTACCACTGGGGACGGGCGATCGACTTCGGGCTCCCCACCACCTCCCCCGGTGATGGAGACAACGACGGCAAAAGCCCCAATATCGACTTCTTCGACGGCAAGGGGTCCAGCATCGGCCTCGCGTACGCGCAGGCTTACGCCAAGGCCGCCAATGCCGAGTCGGAGTCGACGACACCTCCCCCGCCCGGCGGCGAGCAGCTCTTCGACATGCAGTACGTGCGGTACAACCTGAACTTCGTGGCGATCTGGGGGCGCGACGTGCGGGACAGCCTGCCGATCGGGGCGGCGGACGAGGAGGAGCTGTCGCAGACGATCCCGCGGCGGCTGGGGCGGCCCTTCGTCGTCGACACGCGCGCCGTCGTCGGTCACCACAGCTTCTTCACGCAGCGCGAGGGCGTCGAGCGCACCGACCTGCTGGACCGCTGGCGCGCCCTCGCCAACGAGGTCGCCTGCGACGCCTCGCGCGGTAGTGGTCCCAAGACGCCGTTTGATGACCGGTGTCCCGGTTTCTGAGGGCGGCGTTCTTTGTGGGATGATTTCGTCCTTGTTGGTTGATTGATATGGTTCGAGGCGTCTTGTATCGTGATTGGGATTCGGGGGTTAGCGTGGATCGTGGATTTTGCTAGGAGTTTTAATGAGAGCTTTTGAACCTACGACGATGGGACGGAAGCCGGAGAGCTGCATGTGAGCTGCAAACATACTTCGAAAGAGAATCGAGCCGTGATTCCTGAAATCATGATTGAATCCAAAGCCCTCATCTGAGTACCACCAGTCTTGTCGAGAGTCACATGACAATCTCTCCGTCCCTATTGATGACAGACAGTCCCCGAGATGCGGTTGCTTTCGGACAACCTAGGCTACATATTTCATTGCTCGCCAGCAAATATAAGATCCCAATAGGAATAATCCACGTGAAACTACACAGGTCAAGTGCAATATAGAGGAAGATTCGACTACTCAGGAATTTTATCCTCATTAACGATCAAGGTAATAAAAATCACATACTCATCCTACCTTAGATCCCAGCAACACCACCCACCTATCAATCGATCAACGCCGCAGGAAATCTCCCAGTTGCGTAACATCGTCCCCGTCTGCGCGGCGGGCCCAATACACATTACTAGCCGAATCGTCGGGGCGGATGAAGTCGTCCTCGTCCTCGTCCTCGACGCCCCAGCCGCGGCGCCACTCGCGCTCATCCTCGGCGGTGGCGACCCTGGGCGTGGGGGCCCTGCCGTCACCACCGACACCGACACTCGTCGGCGCCGTGGATTGGCTTATCGCCCTGCTGCCGCGACTCGTCCTGCTGGATGCGGCCCTCGAGGGATACGAAGTCGAGGCTTTCTCGTACGCGGCCCAGGGGTCGTCACTCCCGCCCGGATCGCGGAGGGGCGACTCTGGGTTCTTGTTGTCGGTAGTGCCGGTGCCATCTCGCGTCTTGCGCCTGTCTTCACCCTTCGCCGTCGCCGCCGACGTCGACGGCGACTGGGCAGACAGGAACGGGTTATCCTCGGGCCGCACGCCACGCAGGATCCCCGCGTTCTTCTTGAGGTACCGGCGATCGGCGTCGCAGACCGCCGAACCGATGTCCGAGTCCGGGAAGCAGTACTTGCGAGAGGGCTTCTTGGCGGGGGACCAGGAGGGGGCCGGGTTCTGATGCTTGGCGGATGCGGATGTCGGCATCTTCTCTCCCTGCGCCTGTGCCTGGCTGGGGCGCGCGGAGTGCGGCGGTTGTTGTGCTGAAGGTCTCGGGGTGCTCGACGACGACGCGCGACGATCCCCCAGTGGATCCGCGTAAGCCGGGAACGAGACGGTCGACTGATTGGGATCGATGCCCGCCACGACACTCGGAACGGGCGCGCCGGGGCGCGACTGCTGCGTGGCCGTCTTGTCACCGTGATTGCTGTCGTTGCGGTTATTATACCGCGACGGAACGCGCGGCACAGGTGGCGCGTTCGCGAGGTCGGGGTGGCTGTGGTCGCGCCAGTCCGTGTGCACCGTGACGTCGGTCCAGACGGCGCTCTCCGAACACGGGATGCCGCCGCCCTTCTCCTCGGCGGCCGCATCCGTCCTAATCCTCAGCGTCGACTCCCTGAGCGAGTGCCTGTGTCTCTTATCCTTCCTATCATCCTTATCCCCGTCCTTTTTGGTATCCCTATCTTTCCCTTTCCCGTTGTCCTTCCCGACGAACAGCGGCGGCGGCACGGCCGACCTCCGCGCGAACGAGTCCGCCCTGCTAGGACTCGGGCGGAACGCCGGGTGGATGCCGTCGATGACGGACCTGGCGCCGCGCTCGAGCTCGGCGCGCGACAGGTCACGGTGCGAGTTGGCCCACGCGTTGACGGCCCAGGCCGCCACCTTCTCGTGGCTGCGCTCCTCCTGCTCGTAGTCGCGCTCCTCGCTTCCGCCGCCGCCTCCCCGGGCATACGCTTCCTCATCTTCTTCGTCTTCGTCGTCGTCTTCGTCATAGTCGTCGTACGGGTCGCGCTCCGAGCTGCCGCAGCCGCCGCCACCGTCGACCTGCATCTCGCGCTCGAAGCGCTGGATGAATGATCGCGTCGGGCTACCGTTCCCGCTGAACCGACCACCTCTAGGGGGTTCCGGGTTATCGGGGCGGGCGTAGCCTCCTCCCGGCGACGGGGGCGGCATGTCCGGCAATCCGACGTTCGAGACACCGCCCGCGAGGCTGTCGGGCTTGTACATGCTCTTCGCGTCGTCTGCGCTGCGGTACCACTCGGCGGCCTGGCGCTGCTCGGCGGCCTCGACGGGGTCGGGCGCGGCGTTGGCGACGGGGAGGCCGTAGCGCGAGCGGTGCGTGTGCTTGGCGTCGCGGCCGGAGCGCGCGACCTCCTTGAGCACGGGCTTGGCACCGGTCCCGGTGCTGCCAAGGCGAACTTCGCGGTAGGAGACGGGGCGCTGGCGAGGGGCGGCGGTGATCTCGGGCCGGTAGTGCCGCAGCATGGCCAGGGCGTCGTCGCTCATGGCGCGCGCCTTGGCCGCGCGCTCGGCGCCTAGGTGGTCGATCCAGATCTCCACAATGCGCAGGAGCCGGGGGTCTCGGAACTTCGGGGGCTCGCGGTCCCGGGATCCGGATTCGTCCTCGTCACGGCGGCTGCGGTGGTGGTCGGGACGGCGGGATTCCCGGCGCGACTGGTGCGAGGAACGCTTCGACTCCCTCCGCGGGCTAGCGCTGCGCCGCCTCTCCCTCTCCAGTCGATGCTTGGCCTCAATCTCGTCGAGATGCATCTGATACTGCTCCATATCCGCGTCCTTGGCCTTGCCCGTGCGGCGCCAGACCTCTCGCTCGGGATCCCTGTTCGCATGTTCAAGCATCCTCTGCTCGTCTTCCCGCTCAGCCCTCCTCTTCTCCCTACCTTCCTCCTTGCGCCTTCTCCTCTCCTCCCGCCTGGCCTCGTCCTCGCGCCACCTCCCCTCCTTCCTGTGCCGCATCCTCTCGGCCCGGTCAATTATGACGGCCCTGATGTCGGCCAGCGTCCTCGCGTTGGCGCCAAGCACCGCCAGCGTGCATGCCTCACAGAAGCTCTCCACCTTGACCATCCGGCGGTCGGCGGGTGGGGTGTGGAACGTCTCGATGTACAGCTGGGGCTCCATCCAAAGGGCGCCGAGGCCATCGATCCTGTCGAGGAACGCGGCGAACTGCGGGTCCCTGCGGCCGCCGGGCCAGCGCCTCAGCCGGTCCGCATGCCGCGTAACCTCGTCCAGCACTATGACGAACAGCCGCCGCATGAGGCGCGGGTGCAGCTCGTAGTGCGTGGGGCAGAGCACGGCGGGCGGGTACTCGAACAGCGGACGGTCGAAGCCGATGGCGTCGCCGTACTTGACGACGAGGCGCTTGAGGGGGTTGTTAGGACGCATGAGAGCTGCGGGCAGGCGAGACATGAGCTTCGCCTGGTGCTCGAACCAGCGCTTCGAGGGCCGGCCAATGCCGAAAGAGGGCCGCCGCGACAGGAGGCCAGTCAACTGCCGTACCTCGCCGTCCGTAAGCTCATGGATCCTGATGTCCATAGCCTTCTTCGACCTCGGCTGCTGCGGGGAAGAGGACGGCAGTGCATGGCCGGTGGGCGGCGACGGAGCGCTCGTGGTCGAAGACGAAGCCATGTTGATAATGGCGGCTAAAACTAGATTGTTTATGCGGTGCTGGAACTGTTCCGTCAGTTGTTTCGAATCTATGTAAATGTAAACTCGTGACCTTCGCTGGTAGAGGCTGTTGTACCTCACAATCGTCTCTACGTGCTGCCGAGTTTTGTCGGGATGAAACTTGAGTAGAAGGGGGTCAAGGGGTAGGCCGAGGGACGTATAAGTACCCAGGACGAAGAAAGTGTCCTTGTCCTCGGACAGGATGAGGCACCAAGGTGGGCTCAAAGACCCTAGGGCTTTCTACTCGTACGTCAACAAGCCGAACTGGGAAGCCCTTTGTCCATGAAGCTGTTATTGAGAGCTTGACAACTTGTTTTGAAACAAAGACATTGTTCCGGACATCAATGAGGACTTTGGCTCCGGACTTCAGCCACCGAGTGTGGTCGAGATGACTCCAAAGACCTGCAGTTTCAACAGTAGCATCTAGAATTCGCTAGGTAGGGGGTGACTTACAATAGTGACAATGAGATGAGCCTATTCCCTTCATCAAAATTCGGCTTCCAACAAGGTCTAACGAAACTAGGTCGAATGCTATACAGATCGTCGTCAAGCGGGCTCATGCGGTCAATACCGACACACCGTTGTCCACCAAGGTGGAATCCCAGCCCGGGACTGGGCTATATATTGAGAAAACGTCGCTAATCGTTGCGCCTACCATCGCGGAGAGAGCCATAAGACCACTTTCTCTATGTAGGATATGCTTTATGCCATGAAAATTCAGCCGAATCGGATGTCCCCCTTTACGCCATTGTTCCTAGAAACGGCATGCAAACATCCCGGCTTCTTCAAGGAGCTATAACCGAAACATGTGCAGAGTATCATAAGGCCCCATTCCGTCCCTTCCAAATGTACAGTTCGCCATGGTATCAGTACTGCGCTTGGTCGGCTGACTCCGACGGTTCAGTTGTGTTAGGCCAATGCTGGCCCTCGAGACACGTGATGGTCCTGATCCTTCATACGCTCCAACCGGATTTTGGCGGCCTCGGTGCCATCGTCAGGTACCGCAGGCTCCCGGAACCAAGGGTGTTCCAGAGCTTGCCTGGCGGTAATCCGCTTAGCAGGGTCGTAAACAAAGATTTTCTGTAAGAGATCTAGAAACAACCTCAAGAACGGAGTCGTAGCTGGAATGATATCCTAAAAACTGGTCAGACGTCTGCCTCGTTAAAATAATCCAAAGCTGGGCTTACGCTCAACCGCTTCATGTTCTTCACAAAGCGTCTCGAGGCCCTGGTGGTTTCGGCAGTTGGGTAATCTAGTCTCAGTCGCTTGAAATATCTGGAAGACTCGTTAGACATGATTAAGCCATATTCTTTGAGGTGTCGAGCGTACTTTGATGCTGGGTTGCCGCCACTTCTGGTAGCCATCTTGTTCACCGCTTGTACCAAGTGTGTGTCTATCCGACTATCACACACGTTCTCCATCATGGCAAGGTGCTCGAGGTTATCGTGCGTCTGGAAGAGTGCATCTCCGGTAAAGAATTCAACAAGGATGCATCCTATACTCCAAATATCGCAAGGGAAAGACCAACCCAGACCCAGGATGATTTCCGGTGCCCGATAATGTCGTGTCGATACCACCGAGGAATGATATTCGTCTTGGAAAGTAGCCGACCCGAAATCGATGAGACGGATCTCAGTGTCGAGAAGTACCTTACGTTGGGTGGCTTGACGGCTCAGGCCAGCAGACGAAGACGGTATCCGCCGGTTGTAAGTGAAAGTCTGGTAGGCACTATCGCAGAGCAGAATATTCTCAGGCTTCAGATCCGTATGGATGAGGTTGAGATCGTGAAGGACTAATTCGAGTCAGCAGGAATTTCAAGCGGGCCAATAAGCGGGTATGCATACAGGCAACGCTGGTGAATAGCTGGCGAGCAAAGCTCTGGATCTGGCTGTTAGGGAATGGAACGAAGTTGTTGCTCTTGAGAAAGTCGAAGACGCTGGAGCCGAGGAGATCCATGACGATACAAATATGGCCTCGGAAATCGAAGCAGTCGCGGAGATGGATACACCGGTTCCGGTTTTCTTCGTCGTTGGCCTTCAAGGTTTGTAAGACGCGCAGTTCTATCCTTGAGGCATCCCGATACTTCTGGACAGCTCGTATGATCTTGATGGCGACCAACTTGCGGTTCTTGCGGTCTTTAGCCTGGACGACTTTGCCGAAAGTACCTTGTCCCAGCAGCTTGATCATTTGATCTAGAAGTCTTGTTAGGATATTATCAATAACAGGTGAGGGGAGTCGGCGGACGAACATTGCTGAGTGAGGTCGGCCTCCGGAACCACGATGTAGTGGCCATCGTCGTCGTCAACTTTGACATTGTTCTGATGCGATCGCTGCAACAAGAACGGGTCAGTACGATTATCATCCATCCCATCGCCACACCAGCAAAATAACGCGTAAGCAGGACACCAACCTCAACAACCTGTCGAACCGAGACCTCCCCAGCCTTCTTGATGGGCTTTTGGGGCGGTCGGTAACTGACTGCGTCACCGCTTAACACATCGACCTCCCGCCTCTTTGCTTCCTGGGCAACCTGATGTCGGGTCCTCTTTCGCTTTTGACCTATTTGTGAGTCGTAGTCATAATGACCATTTGAAGAGAGAGAGCCTAATGAAGTGGCGGCGGTGGTGGTGTTGTTTGCCGAGGCGGTCCGGTCCGTAGATGCCGAACCGCTAAGCGATATGTGATTGGAACCATTGGTTCTCACATCGTAGAGCGAGGCGGCATCATATTGGGCGACATCCTTTCTTCGCCTCTTCGCGGCATGGCCAGAAGTAGAAGAGCCATTCGTGGATGCATTGTCATTGATTGGGCCAGTGCCGTTCGTGTAGGGTTTCGATGCGGTGGCGGTGGAGACGACGTGTGCTTCGGGCTCGGGAGTGTCGTCAATGACGATGATCTCCTTGGGTAAGCCATGCTTGTAGAAATTATTCCAATCGGGCTCCCTGGATCGTCTCCGTTTTCTCGGTTGGCCCTCGGCATACGTGTGCGTTGTTGTGGTCGAAGGAGCCATGTTGGTGCTGTGTGCGTAATTTGCGTCGGATCCCGGTGTGGAATGCGTTCTCGCCGTCGAAGCGTACTCTTGACTGTGAGTCGGTCTGGTATGAGCCACCGAAGCGGCTAGTCCATTTGTTGTGTTGGGCAGCTTTTGACTTTGAGTATGATTAAATTGCGCGGCAGAATAAGCTGCGTTTGAAGTCAGATACGCTGCTGGTGCGGTAGTGACTATGGCGGGAGAATGTTTTGAATGGGAAGGATGTGGATGAGGAGGATGATATCGAGGGTTGGAGAGACCTGTGGCTGTCGAGGCTGCCGTCAAACCTGAACCTGGAGTAGATGAAGTGGGGAGAACAGCGCCTGTATCCGCAGTGCTAGCAATTTGCGTAGGGTTTGCCGGGGAGGCGGCAGTGGAGGAGGCGGTGGTGCTAGAATGGGTGTGGGCAGCAGCAGCGATAGCGGTAGAAGAGCTAGTAGCAGCACCAACAGTGATACCAGGGGCAGTAGCAACGTTATGAGGAACAGCGGCCTGGGGTCGGTAAGACGCACCGTTACTTTGTAGCTGAGGATAAGGCGGAAAGTGGTGGTGATGGTGATGAGAATGTTGATGGGAGTGATGATGATGGCGATGACGGTAATGGGGAGGAAGGATCGCCGTCGCTGTTGTAGGCGTTGACATTTTGATTTTCCTCCTCTTTCCGGGGTTATGGTCGACCAAGTTTTAGTGGGATTGATTAGCTATTATTTTGTGGTTTGTGTTTTTTTTTTTTGCGAGGTTCAACACAAACTGAGAACCCTCCCAATTTGCGGCCAAGCTTAACGTTAAAGTCCCGGTCCAAGAGTAACGTTAAAGGACGGACGGATGGCAGGGTGACAAGGGGAGGAGAAATGACGATCACAACCAAGCAGGTTTGGAAGATAGAATAAGCCAGTCCAATACTCAGAGTGTCTGGCGTGGCTATTAGGGGTGAAGGGGGGGGGGGCTCAGTGCCCCCGACGCGATCGCTATAAACCGAAACGCGAAAAGAATGGCCCTGTATTTCCGGGGCTGAAGCGCTGTAGACTTTTTAACGTTTGGGCGTTGGGTTCTCAATGTCTAACACTCAATAATAGAGGCGCTAACTGAGGCTGGTAGTGGCCGTAGCTGACAGTAGGGGTCTTTCCGATCGGCCGTCGACTTGTCAGGTGCTGGCCGGCTGAGTTGCTATGGATTGGTAGGTAGCGTGTGCTGGCAGCTTTTGGGCCGGAAGGAACTCTGTTGACTGTGCACAGACGCTTTAAAGGGCACTACAGCCGACAAAAGTCCAGGGAAGACACGAAGGTGCTAAGTATAGTCGACCAGACGAAAGTGGTGATTATGCCAGTACGCCTGTTCAAAGGGAAGTTATCGAAACTCCAAGATTGCGAGCAAGTATCGTCAAGTGATGCTCTGTATTGTGTACGGTGTTTCCTTTTGTTCAATAGACCGAGAGGTTGTTAGTGTATATCGATGAGGGAATTCCGCAGGGTTTGTGGTGGCCTGTCTGTTATAAAGACGGTCGAGTTCTCTTCATTACTGGGGTGAAGGGGCTACGGATTCACGCGGGAGACAGGGAGGCAATCGATAAATCCGCGTTCGCCGTCGAAGCTCGCAGTTGAGCCGATGGGAGCTTTAGAGTTACTCCTCCCGTCGATTTCGATCTCGAGAGGGGTATCGACTTTAATATCGTCGTAGCGAAGGGAAAAATCACGTTCGGTTGCACCCTATGTCGTCTTCTGGTTGCCGTCAGAACAGCTGGGCCGGGTCAGAAAGAGGTACTCGAAGTACAGCCAAGACATGCCTCTTCAGTCGACAACAACTAAAACAACGACAATATGTTCAACAAAAAGACAGCATCAAGCGAAGCTTGACTGCAATAACAGAAGAGTATCGGTGACGACTGGCCAGAGCTGGTAACAAGAAGGAAAGAGAGGAAATACTACATTTCTCGCACCAAGCAGTGAGCACAACCTATGCAATCTAACGCAATGACGAGATTGTTGAAGTCTGACCCGATCTCCAGTCCGTCTTCCATTTACCGTCTAGCGTGTGGCATACGGGGCGTGATAGGAAGGATTCATACACAACCAGACAGCAAACCAGCCGACTAGAGCTAGTTCTACGTACCTATAAATCCAATAATCGACCATTTAGGGAACGGTGCGACTGACCTTGACCTGACAAAGTCCTTCTGTAACTTCACCTCGAAGATCGTACGTCGATGAAGTAATTGGTAGGCGGGCCAACGGCATCCTCATATCGGTAACGCTGACGCTCTACGTACAGTATCGTACGCTTTGCCTCCTTCTCACAGGCTTGTTTGCAACTCGTTTCTATTATGTATGGTCTCTCTCTTGCTGTTAGTACAGTATGAATCGAATCCAGGCAGCCAGGAAGTTCCCCAATTTCAGCTGAAATTGGCCCAAATGAAGGATGAGACGCTCTACATTCGTACAGTATGAATTATGAATACAGGTTGTTAAGGGAACTCTAATACGTGGCTCGGCCCCGGCGAGTCCCCTTCTAGGGAATAGTGCCTAGTCTCAGCGCCTCACTCGCACCAGTTAAAACCATTCCTATCGGAACGATCTCAGTATCATAAGCAACAGTGCCGGTTCGTCACAGTATCCATTCCCTTCGTAGCCTGGCTGATATCAGACGAGTTTTGCAACCCCAAAAGCGGATGCTGAACAGAAACAGAAATTGTAATATGAAATCAATCCAAGACCTTCCTGTTTCACGCTGGGAAACCATCAAGCACAACTCTCAGCGGCTCACTCTACTTTGCATTCAATAACAATACGTCCCTTCATGCGAAGGTACATGCTGTGGCTCACACTGAGATGGACAGGGTCAGGTCATTGAGGCAACTCTTGGCCCAGAACTTATGATGATAAACATAAACATAAAAGAAATCCGCCTCCAGGATGGGAGAGGAACGGAAGTCCAGTTGTGCAGACAGTCATACAGAAAACTGCTGTTATTAGTTGCGGTCAAAGTCTTTTTCTCTCTTATATGTTTTTTCCCCATCGTTGCGGACGGGATCTCCTTCTAGAACATCGAAGGCGCCGAGACACTATGGTCGGCACATTCCACGGTCCATTGCCCAGTCCGGGTCATCTCATTCTTCTCTCGCCTGCATTCCGCCCATGTCCGGCTGCCCCTCACGCCCTTTGTGAAAATGACTCTTTCTACCCTGGTTTCCCACGGGGGGTTAGAGTTCAATAGGATGAGAGCTGGCTGAATTCCAGCTGGACGGCAGACAGATATCTACAGTACCATACAGCCGACAGTACCGTCGCAGTGGCCGGGAACAAGAACCGTTTAGTGAGTTAGGTCTTGGAACCTAACAACAGCACTCGCAGGGTCTGCTCGCCTATGCACGTCTTGCAGTAGCTCAGCGATCCTCGACGCAGAATTGAGACCTGACTGGCTGTTCTAGCCTTCTATTGCATATTCTTGTTGGTCACTGGGAACCTGTCAGGGGGGCACAGGGTTATGAAAGATGAGGGGTCAGGGAAGGTCATCTATCTATTTATCTCACATCCTGCGGTGGCTGACACGCCGTCACCGTGGCAGCAATGGACATACATACGCCGTTTTCATTTCGGAAAGACATGCCATCACAAGGGCCCCCGCTAAGTACCTACATAGGTATTAAGTATGTATGTATATAGTAGGTAATCAGAGCTGCGGGATACAGCACTTCGGAAGTTTGTATTGGGCTATACATGAACCACGCCGTCGCCTTCGCCTTCGCTTTCGTATCGCGTCGACAAGTTGTTTTCTTCCCCTCCTTCGAATATCCCTGTTTCTCGCCTGCTTATTAATATTTGACAGTTGTCAAGCCAGGTAGAAACGTGGCTCATGATTTGATACGGACCTAAAGGCAAATCACACAAGTTCACACATCAAATGGATACCCCCAGGCTGACTGGATTGCCCATCGCTTCTTTGGGTTTACTCCGACGGCCAAATAGGTAGGCCCTAGAAGCCCTGCCCGGAAGACCCCAGCCAATCTCCACAGATTGCAAGGGATTACAGTGTGCCCGTCTGTGATATTATATAATTGCCCTGCACTGTGCCAGCGTGATGGGGGATGCGGCCGATACTTCGTATCAGACACTTTGCTCGTTCTCACAAACCACGAATCGAAACGCGTCATGGCCATAATGCGAAACATACAGAAACATACAGTATCCATTATGAAGGAGTCAACTACAAGACGTCAAACTCGCCTCACCCCCCTCTCTCGCATCAACAACGGTCCTAGAATGAGACCAAGCAAAAGGCCTCACGTAATTCTCTTCGAAGTGGCGAAGTCCTAGCAATTTGGTGTCAGTGCCTCCTCACACGCCCGAGGGTTACAGTGCCATCCTACTGCGCCCTCTGCAAGCACTTCCAAGCCTGCTGCCAGCGGACTGCCGAGTGTGCTCTCTCATGTGCCGAATGAAATCATCGCTGCCGCACTCGGTAATCCGCAGCTGCTTGCCCACCTGACTAAGTATACAACACATGCCGATGTGTACAACGATGACCGAATCAGCAGGACCATCACAGAGAACACTAGATACCTAGTACATATATACTACCCAGGTATATACGTAACGGGGAACCCATCAACATCTTTGGAAGTATATGAAGCCAAAACAAACTCTCACTACAAGCCATACTGAATAAAAATCGTGACGCTTCTGTAGTAAAGCGAAAGAACAGGGTTTAAGGTCCCGACTTTCGCCGCGCGGTTTTTAATTGCTTGCTTTGTTTACTCTACCAAAAAAAGTAAGCATACGTCAGCGCCACACTTCATATAATAGTCCTCCATATGCCCCTTCATGTTTCATCTGGGAACCTAGTGCTCTCGTGCTATATACAGCGAGAACACCCTACGATATACCGTACGGCGCCACACAATAAGCCCGAGGAAGAGGGACAGGAGGTAATAAGCAATAGATAGACAAACCTCTTATACATCTATCTATCATCTACATAACAAACTTAGCAGCAATAACACGCCCAGCGCGCTGTGACTAGCGAGCTTCGCCGATTCACGTACAGTAGGCCAGCGAAGCCGGAGCCCGACTACCTACAGTACTCTTCATTTGCCGACCTAATCCCGCGGATCACCGCAGCGAGCCCCGGCTTGCTCCCGCCTGTGTGCCCCTCCTACTCCCAAATAGTCTGAACACGCGGAGAATTGATCACCGTCGCGTGTGACGATCATGCCCACGGGACAGTAGAACAGGACGTCGTTGTATGATGATACAAGAGAAAGCCTAGGGTTCCGCCATCGGATTTCGAAGACTGGTGTTGGACGAACTGCAAGGGATGATAAATAAGAGGCTCGGAAGCTGGGAGACTTCGTGAACTTGGGATCGAGTTGCGACTTCCGTGTCTCTGTGCAATTGTAGATAACTCCTTGTCCGACTGGGGAAATCCTATGGCAAGAGGAGAATGACTTGACGTGACAAACACCGCAAGTCTACTATCACACACCATGAGGTGGACAACGAAGGTTGGACTGGTCTGGCATCTATTGATATATTGAAATGTTCTTCCGTACATCTATAAAACCGCGAAGAGCTCATGCATCGTGCCCTTTTGCCTCAAACCACAGTAGCTGGCCATGCACAACCTACCCATTCCTAACCAATGTTTCATACCGAAGCGCTATGCACTAAAGCCAATGCCCAAAACGCCCGGAGATACCATTCCATGCAAAGTCTATCAGTATATCTCCTCCCCTCCGTCCTGCCCTCCGACTAGATGCCGCGGTTGAAAACGACCAAGCCGCCATCTCCGCCGCGGCCGTGGAACTCGTCCTCGAGGCTCTCGGCGCTGATCTTCTGGCGCTGGGGGAAGGCCGCGAGGGCGAACGGCAGCGCTACGAAGCTCATGGCGAGGATGAGGCCGAGGTTGACGGGCGTGGTGTAGCGGGGGTTGCGGCGCAGCCATTCGGTGCGCTGCAGGCGCACGAGGATCAGCGGCGGCACCACCATGATGGGGCTACTGTTGAAGACGCGGCTGAGCGCCGTCTCTGCGACGGCAAGCGTCGCCGCCTTGCGGCTCTTGCCGAGGCTCGGCACGTCCGCCTCGGCGCGCCCCGCGGCCGCCAGCTCCGCCTTGTCTTTTTCGGAAAGAACCGGGTACACATCGATGCCCGTGCGCATCTCCTCGCCGCGCATCAGGAACACGTTGAGCGCGCCCGCCGACGCCACCGCCGCGAACGGTACGAGCCGGCCGAGCGTCGTCCGCGCGCTGGGGGAGAGGCGCTTGAGCCGCGGCACCAGCGAGTTGAGGCCCACCGCTACCGAGCACGACGCGCCGACGGCGAGGAAGTAGGACTGCGCCATCTTGGAGTAGGAGAGTGGGGTGGATTTGTTGGCGTTTGCGTTGTTGATGGCTACGTTCAGGGACTGGTTAACTACCTGCCAGAAGATGGTGCCTCTCGTCTGTTGCGCGGCTCGTCAGTTCTTTGGCCCAGACTTAGATTTCGCACATAGGCAAGGGGAAGCGGTAGACTCGACGTACCCCGAGACCCGGCGTGAGCATTCCGGCTGTGACCACCAAGTTCGAAAAGACGAAACAGGACATCCGGAAGGGTAGGAGGACAGGCTCTCCGGTATCTTGTAAATTTTGATCAGCTCCAGACCCGGGACCTTATGCGAACGCAGGACGTCGGGCGTCGGGGATAGCGTGCCTTCATACCAGGATGCAACGTAGAGTCGACGATCTTCTTTGCCTTCCACAGGTCCGGCGTCATCTCCTTGAGTTCGCCTTTCTTGTAGGCCACCACCAGTTGCTTCGCATGTTCAAGGCCATGTTGACCGGCGAAGAGGGTCCTATGAGGAACAAGTACATGTCAGTCGAGCTTTCTCGGCTCGTCCACTATATAGCAGCCCGTCAACGCAGTACGCAGAGTTCCCCTATGGGGACCCTACAACGGTTGGACTGTGAAGGCATAACAGATACCGAAACTCACCTCGGATCAGTGATGGTAGCCGTCTGCCTCACGCGACCCCAGTAGGTGCTGAGGTCATACTGCGACTCGGGCAACTCCCGGTTGCCTGGCAGCGAGGACGACATTATCCACTACCTCGCTCTATCTCCAACCTCTCCCTACTGAGGCTACTTCAACCGGGGCCACGGCAACGAGCGAGCGCATAAGACGAGGGAAGAACAGAAGGCAGGCCGCCAAAGAATAGGCCTCTGAGAGGGACCCAGAGTCGCAAATACGAACTTGAATTAGAGGGTTTGCGATTGGTACCTCATAGGTAGTTGATCGGCTTATTAGTGGCGGTAAACCAGTAAATTCGTGATGTGGGCCGGTATCGGCTTCTCCATTCAGGGGTCCTAACCCACGGATTCCATTGGCAAGGATTTGTCTCGCAACCTAACGCCGTCCTACATCGTGAAGTCGATTGGATATCGCTTACAAGCGGAGTCAAATAACCAATAGAGATTCATGCCCATAGTTCTGTACCTTGAGCTAGATGTAAAAATGGAGGGTTTGCCTTCCGGGTAACATAGAACTGTTGCACGAAACGACAAACACCTAAAGCTTGCCCCGCATTATCCCCTCTCGCTATAAAGTACGCGTGCCACTGATAATACCCGCAACTGCCGAAACTGCATGCGGCTTTTGGGATTCCTGCGAGAGCAAAAGCGATATCGTCTGCGTTTGCAACCCCCTCCCCTAAAAGGGGATACGACCTCGATAAGAGCGATCTGGTAGATGGGAAAGGGCAAAGGAGATAGCAGCGAAATGAAAACGACCAACGCAGGAACCACCTGCATTGTTCAGAGGGATTTCCATTTCCAAAATCTGACGCCTTACCGTTACCCCAGCTGGCCAACCCTATGAAATATTGGCTTTTAGCGGGCTTTTTATAAGCCTCCTGCAACTACGAGTCTTCAACTATCGAAAATGTGAATTGAGACGTTTTCAAAACGAGGGAAAGTAGAAAATCAAAGTTAAGAGTTTGTCTAACGAAAAGGTCGTCTCTTGCGCACTTTTAAATTCATCCTGATTCTCACCGTCAAGTGTAACAAGGCCCAGAAGTTGGCCGTCGTACACCAGATATACCATATGCCGTTACCTACCATAGGACGAAGTAGCCTAGGTATCCATTACCTAACAAGTTACTGGACAGACCGTTCACTCTTTCACGAATCACTCCGCGTTGCAAACACTCGAGAAGAGGGTATCAACGTCCATAAGGACAACCTCCACTTCATACTCCGGTAGGCGACGCCCACCGCCCTGGTATCTCGCAACGTAGCGTATGTGCCTTAATTTTCTGCCACAATCCTCTATTAGACCCCTCATATTCTGTTCTAAGGAATAGTTCCCATTCTGGGTAGTTTCACCCTCGGTAGATCATTATACCCGACTAGGAAAAGGGGTTTGACCCAAGTGGTGGCAGTTACTCTCGAGGGTGCATGTTGTTGAGTTCAACTGTACCAGCGGAGTCTCCACTCGCTTAACACAGGCTGCGCGCCAAACTTTGAGTGCTATTTTGAAGTTGTGTTCTGCTACTTGCGAGCATTGCGCTAGGCTTTAGCAGAGTTGCGTCTAGATATCGTATCACGAAGGATTCCGAGAATTACCACTTTACCGGGTCGAGACTAGTTACCGATATACCCCCTGCCTCCAGGATCTGTACCTTAATACTCGTAATAAATGATTGTGATGTGTCTCCCAGAAATAACGTAGAGCACAACCGCTACTTCCTCTATGGCTTTTGGTAGGGTCCGTCGAGTCAGTGGCGGGCTACGGGTACCTAATTTCAATTCCTTCCTGTAAAACAGACCAACTGGCGCTGTGTAGAGTGAGCATGCAGATGGTCCATCGGAGATTAACGGAGGAGCGAACGATTGACGCCCTATCCCGGGAAAGTACCCCAGCAGCCACCCACCCGTCGAACTTGGGAGGAGTCCACTTATATATCACCTCCGGAGCAAAACCTCTCAAGCGTCATTGGTTGACCCACGCAAAATAACCGGCCGACCGGTTATACAAGCTTGCCCAGGCACTTTGGCGGAGTGGTTAACGCGATGCCCTGCTATTCCCATTCCCCTGGTTTAGTGGTAGGCATTTCCTTCGGGAGCGCAGGTTCGAATCCTGCAGGTGTCGCTCCTTTCTTTTTTTTAACTTTTTCCACATGGGCAACTAGTTTAAGCCGACAGGTACGGGATTTAATCCCGGCTGTGGCGGGAAGGAAAATAATTTTAAGCTAGCCATAGGTAATATTCCGTAAGGAAGGGATAATTATAACGAGAAGAAGCATTAAGCGTCAGCAACGGCTAAGCCTGTGGACCACTTGCACTAAAATGATCTCTCTGTCGCTTAGGCACCCGTAGGGAACATAGCCGGACTCCGTTTGTCCGCCCACCCCAGATCGATCCCCGTCCACATTATGGGACCCCTCATCGGATATGAGCAGCTCAGTGTGAGGCCAACTACAGTAGGTCTTGCCGAGTGGGAGGAACTCCTGCCACAGCATAAGTTGCATAGGTAAGGACTTCCCCCACATTGAAAGGCATCTGTCTGGAAGGGATACGAGAATCGAGTGCGCTTAGGTCCCACTCCCCCAATATAATAGCACCGAAGGGGATGCGCGGAGACTGTTGGATGTTAGGAGGCATACACCTAGCCAACTATCCAATCTTTCATTCTTGCTTGCTTTCCATCCTTCATTTCATATCTGAAGATTTTTATAACATTCCGGCAGTTGTCTCCGAACTGGGACTCAGATGGCTAGCTACCGTGTCCTAAGGGCAGTGCTTTACTATAGCCCACCCTCGCGCATTGTGAGGGTCATAGAGCGCTTATGAGAAGCCAGACTTGATAGCAACTGGAATGACATGTAACAGAGACAGGATCTTTCTAGATATGTTCCTCATCAAGCTCGTAATCGCTCTCCTGTAGTAATCCGGGGCGGTCGTCTATGTCATGGCTTGCAGACAGCCGTCATACTTCTTGGTCTGCGAGGGATACGTCTTACAGGACACCGACTTGTGGTCCTTCCTTGGCTTATGTGACAATGTAATGGTTTCACGTCCGCGGCGAGAACATCAATGTTAATCACGGGATTCATGGTCGGAATGCGAGCGAAACTACCCGGATCCCATAGCGAAGAGGGAAGAGCTGACATGATTGCCGGTGCCAAGCACCGTAAGAACATGGAATCCTTAACGCATGAGTCTTGCCTGCCCGATAGTTTAGGTAGTGATGGGAGGGAAAAAAAGATCGCTCTTCTATTCTTATTGGCTGTAATCCCATGGAGTCGGGGGATGGGTTCCTGGAGGTAATTTGTATCAAGCCACGGTCTCTAGTCTAATATTAAAGTGCCCTTTATCTAGCTGCGTTAACAACTACGGAGGCGTAAAATAAGGGCTAATTACTAATAAATACTAACTATATACTGGAAAAAGAAGATATAACAATATATATAACTATAATAGGACAAGGTTAAAAGTTACTTAAATTAACTAAAAAAAATATATAAAATATAAAATATTCAATATAAAGTAACTATTATACTATATAAATTAATAATTTATAGAACTATATTTAAGCTTGTTATAATAATTTTAGTAATCCTTGTCGTACGGCTTATCAGTTTTATCGCGCGTTCCGTCGATACTTATCGATGCCTCTTTCGATATTCTCGGCTTAGGGCCGGCGCAGCAAGCAATCTACGAGCAACATGCCTAGCCCATTACGATCCAGCTTCTCCGTCAAATCGGAGTCGGTTTATTCTGCCGAGATGGCAGAGGATGACGCGGAGCGGGATATGGAGCGTGAACCGGAGGCCGCGGCGGAATCAGAAGCTGACGTAGCGCTCGTCGCGTCGGACGTCGTCCCGCCGACGGCGCGTCGATCGACGACGTCTCGGGAAGCACGCGGCCAGCCGGTGCCGACGGGCGCTACGCCGCGATGCGAGCTCTGCAAAAAGCAGAAACAAAAGGTAAGTAAACTCGCCTTACAGCAAGTCCCCCGCGCGTACGCAGTAAAAATAATTAGGTAAATTAACGGCCTCGTTCAACCCAGTGCACTTTCTTGAACCCTTCTGGGAAGTGCGACAAATGCTACAAGCAGGGCTACGAGTGTCGCATCGTCGACGTCGTGCAGGCTCGCGCTTATATGGCACGCCCCAGGAAATCGGCGCCTGGGCAAGCTGAGTCTAGAAGCACCCGCCACATCCTGAAATGCGACTCGTGTCGCAAGAACAACACAGCCGTGCGTTCCTCCCACGTCAGCTCCCTTTGCTCATGTCGCTTAAACCTCCATAGTGCCTACCTGACAAGAGAGTATGGCCGGCGAAGTGCTCAGAATGCCTTCAGAACGGTCTGCCATGCTGCCCACCGGCATTGAGCAAAGGAAGTAAATCCGAACAGGTGCTCGCTCAGTATCATACCAGAGGGCTCTTGGTGCCTATGTCCTCTGACGAGTCGGAGTCGTCGGACAGCGACTCGGATGCCTCCATCCCCGCTGTCTTGCCCGCCCGGAAGAGAAAGCGGCAAGAAGACAGCAGCGGGGATGCCCAGACCGAGATCGCAAACCTCCGGGATACGATCGCTCGCATGGAGGACGAGTACCAAGAGGTTATAAGAAACATGCAAGCCAATCATGAACAGGAGCTGGGCGCCCTCAGGGCCAAGTGCGAACGGGCGGTGGTCGACCTCGCCAACGCTAGTAGAAACCACGAGCGGAGGCTGGATGACATGATCTACATAATGAAGAACAACGAGAAAAGGGCCGACGAGATCATACAAGCCCTCAAAAACAAGTGAGGAACTCAGGTGGAGGGAGGTTACGGATTCCAACCTAGGTTCCGACCCATACTCATCCACTGCAACTGGGAATAGACTGTGAACGTGGAATCGGCATCTCCTAGCCTCAAGACAGTCGCTACAGAAGAGTGCCGTCACTCTGTCTAAACAGTTGAGGCTATCGATACCATGCGAATCCGCACATATACGGAAAGGCACCCGATGGAGATGATATGGGGGAAGCTGTTCATATAGCTAAGCATCTTGAGACAACGACTAGGTCCACGTCTGTACCCGAAGACGCATAACAATTTGAGCAAAGTTATCAGAAACGTCGAGGGCATCGTCGTATGTGTCAGAGGTAGCCAGCGCAGAGCCGAATTACTTATTGGGGGCGATAGAGGCTACTGAACCTGTCAGTTACCGTGCGTGTCTGCTTTCTAGCTTGTCATTTAAACATGGTAACTTCCTTTGACCGTTCTCTTGGACGTCCTGTCTCCGCTCCGTGTAGTTTCCTCCGGCAGCCGATAAATCAGGAACGTTTCTCCTCCCAGAAGAGTGCGGTCTCCACAAAAGGGGTAACTAAATACTGTACCGTCAATATTAAAGAGGTCTGGCATAGCCGACACTTAAAAACTGCCAAATACACAAATGCTGAGGAGGAAATCGAGATGACGATAGACAAATACTATAAATGGTGCCCTTAATATCTCATTACAATCTAGTCTAGTGACTACGTACACCAGAGAAAGCCGGAAAATATACGCCACGGACCAATATATAACCATCCGCAAAAAGCATGAATTCTCACCTGGAAAAAAGGATTTGAAAAGCTTCAACGTTTGAGTATAAGAAAGTTTCCGTAATTCGCGCCAGCCTGACTTGAAACACCAGAAATGACCAGGAAGAAATTGTAAGTATTCGCCCAGGGTATGCACATAGGATCGAAAGGGCCGTGACCTATGCTTATCGAATTCGGAGAGATATTCTAGAAGTAGAACTGTTGCTGAGACTGTCCGGGAGGCGCCTGTGGGAGGAATTCGAAGTTCATATCCGCCCCATTGTAAAAGGGGTCGGGCGATTCTAAACGGGTTCCATGTCAGTTCCGCCACAAGTACAGACACGTAGAAAGCGAAATGTCATCCAAGACATCAAACAGGACTTACCCCAGAAGATAGAATCATACAGGTCCATAGGCGCCAGCGTCGCGGGATCCACCGTACCGAACTCCGGGATGCCCACCTGTTGCGGCTGCATCGAGTTCTGGAACGAGATCGGCCTATAGTCGGAGAAGGAAGACGTCAGTATTGCGCCAATCCAGTACACTCACATACATAATGCCAGCGGATTTGCTTGTCTTCATTTCCCTGGACCTACGTTGATGATGACGAGAAGTCCACGAGCCCGTTCCCATTCTGCAGCTCCGCCATGGCGAGGGCGGCGTCCTGGTGCCTATCGTAGCCCGACTGCGGGCCGCGGTACTGCTGTTGCTGTTGCTGCTGTTGTGGAACGCCGGCGTTGGCGGCGAAGTTCTGTTGCGGCAGCAGTGCTGTTCCGACAGGGGTGCGAGTGCCGGAGGCGGAGGCGGAAGTCTCGCTGCGCAGGCCAGACGTGATGCCGTGGAGGGTGCCGTAGTCGTAGATGTTGCGCAGGGCGGCGAGGGCGCGGGAGAGGGGGCCCGAGAGCTCGATGTCGCGGTCGCTCTTGCGGATGTAGTCCGGGGACGGGCTGCTGCGCTCCTTGGCGGCGGTGGCCGACAGGGCTGCGATGAGGTCCCCGTGCAGGCCGCGAATCTCGAGATCCTGCTTCGTCTCGCAGAGGATCCCCAGCAGCACGGCCGACGACAGGCCGTGGTACGTGAACGCCCAGCTGCGCGTCGGGATGTTGGATATCTGGTGCATCGCCAGGAACATGCGCACCGTCTCCGTCAGGTTGTCCTTGCACTTGTCGGCGAGGGCTTGTTTCTCGGACGCGTGCAGGTGTGTGCAGTCCCGGCGCAGGGACGGCCGGCAGCAGACCGAAACGACGAAGGAGGTGTGTAGGCGAATCGCGAAATGTTGCAGCCGGTCGACGACGGTCTTGCAGGCGTCCTTGTTCCGTATCTGTGGGTACACTCGCTCTCTGAGGGACTCGACAGCTCGGCAGTTGTCGAGAATAGCCTCATATGTGTATTCAGCGATAGCATCGGGGTTAAGTCGTTTCGAAATGATATCGCAAAGATGGTACATCGCTTCCAGATACGAAAGCCCCTCCGCACTTGCGTTCGGGGAGACGGGAATTGGACAGCACTGAATATTCGTCATGTTCGGCCTGTAAGGGGTAAGCACGAGTTCAGCAGAGAGGCACAGTCCGGATCCCATACCGGTCAAACGACAAGGATGTTAATGTATCGTGCCATTGACATGTCCACCTTCAAAGGTTAGTCTATTAAGAGTGTTTGAAGGATATAAGGAGTGATACCATAATTTGCGGCGTGCAAAGTTCTTCAAGGACATCTCCGGTGTTGTGTTCTCATCGTTGGTTCTCGTACGGTGAAGACCGAGGGATTGCGCCAAGCGGCATGTCATGCCAATTAATGCCCACGAGGCTTCTGCCTTCATGTCGTTCAGGAGGACGAAGGCCACGATGAGTAGGGCCTGGATGGAGTCCAAATTGGGGCTATATGAGAATTTGTAAGTACACCAAAGCCGAAACATACAATAATATTCGGGGCTGAAGGTTACCGGAGTAGGAAGTTCCCTTGTCTAAGGAAATGGAAAGAGATTTGGATGTATCGCTGGGAGTCCCGTGTCCGGACATGATATGGTGAGTCATGATACTGTGAGCCGACAGCCATGATGGCGAAGAGCACAGCCAGCCAGGATGCTGAGACGGGACGAGCTGGCTTCTCATGCTCTCTTGCCTTTTTGGCTCGCTCCTCAAGATAGATCATGATACGAGACTCTAGTTCATCAATATCCAGGATAAACCCCCAGAATGGATGCGTTATCTCCTTGTAGGCTCGGAACAGTCTAGCGCAAAGGACGTTAGTGCTGAATCTTCCTCTACCCTTACATAGCACCGGGCTGGGCAGCACATGCTCACTTCATCACCTCCCTATCCGACGGGAGCTCCGAGAAGATATCCTGCGTCATGCGCTCGAGATGTCTCGATGACATGAGCGGAAAGGGGGCCGAGTTCTCGAGCCCGAAGATGGGACGCATGTCACGGCGAATATCCACGCCGTCTTTCGTCTCTATAGGGGAGGGTTGATCCCTCAGCAATGCCGGAATACTATTTTGCCCGACATAGCGTGACATCTCTAACGGCTCGGAGTCTTCTGAGGCATTGCGGTTAGCTGAAAGATAGCTGGAACTTGGCATGCGCTTTGGCCCTCACCTAGGGTGCGATGCCACCCATCAGGCTGTGATTCCCTACCATGTTCGCCGTCGAGACCTTCATCGGGAGAATGAGCTCTCTTCCTCCCCTGATTGCTCTCGGCCGACAAGGCCGCTTGCTTTGATGAATTGGAGCGATTAGGTTTATAAGAGCATAGCTGCGGATGTTCCCTCTTGACGCAATTCTCGCAGGGCTGCTTGTTGTCGCACTTTACTTTCCTTTGACGACAAGGCCAGCAAGCCGTCCCTACAAGGAGGTGATAAGCGAAACTGTTTCACTAGAGGGTGGTACCCTGGAGCCGAATGAGGGCTTGTCATTCATCGGGGTCACTAGGCACGGGATATGAACTTTGCTCACGTGTCACGGGGGGTGGATAAACTTGAAAGAGGAATCAATTGGCATACCGTACCGCACTTTGCGATGGGAGTGTATGATATGGCTAGCCTGCTCGGGGGTCAGATCCTCAATAGGGACCTGGTTGATGTTGGCTTCTGGTGACATTTGCGAGCACCACGCGCCTGGAGAGGTCGTTTATAAGCCACCACCGAGCCGTCCGTCCGTCACGGTCCAGGCCCGCAAAAAAAGGTGGCTTGTGCCGCCCGAAACTGGAAGAGGACTAAGGTCGGCAGATGGACAGAACTCTGCGAGTATAGTCCGACTGGGACAATGCGAGATTCCGTAGCGTAGGCGAGTTACAGGTAGGCTTGAGATCCCGAAAACCGAAGACGGGCTCTGATGTTAAACTTTTGAGGGAAAGCACTGGATGGGGCAAAAAGGGCGAGGTCGAATCCGGAGTCGCTGGAGCGTAAAAAGAAGCTTTTGATCCCCAGATTGCCAAGTCCTCAGGCAAAAAGGCGGGCACCACACACCGAAGATCCCGGCTGCCATCGGACTGTCCAATGCGAGACACCCAACATCCCCGCTTGGGCACCCTGACACATTTGTGTAGCAATAATGGAATGGTGCAGACGGACCTGACATGGTTAGTAATACGACGTTGCGTTGTGTACGGACCCTCTCCGCTTCACCCCTGCCGGCAGCGTCTGAATGCCAGAGCAATTGAAGCAAGAAATGTCGAGTTGGCTTATCGGCGGTGTCTAGTATTCAAGAAAGGGGCTTGTACATGTAGGTCAAGACTTCGGGTTGATCCATGTAGCCTGCCACTGCTGTACGCATGTAATAAATACAGTGTCCACACTTTATAAGCGGCTGTTTACAAAAAAGAAGCGACACACCTCAAGATGAGTTCCGTTAGGGATTGGGCTTGGAAACCATCAGACTGCGCCTACGGCAAGGTGTTATGACATCCGTGGGGCTATCGCCTGATCTTCAAGTGGAGGCAGCGCCAAGAAGACACTAAAAAATTAGGATGGCTACGCTAGACGCGTATGTCTACAAGAGGACGGGTATGAAAGAAACCTCCGCGTTTATACTGTCGAGCTAATCTGCCGTCTCAGACCCCGTGTTACGAACCGTGGGCTATGTCATCAACCGTGAAAATTACACCTGATGTGCAACACTACGAAAGGGGGGTCAGTGCTAAAAGCCGCTGCTACATTCTTATCCTCGCTACTGATATCGCCGTCGTGATAGTCCACAGAAGCCAGATGAGCCTCGGGGATAAAGCGTTGCGGATGATGCGAGTCGTACCGCACCACGAAGCGGGGACGTTTCTCTGTGTGTAAGTACGGCGGTTTGGAAGGTACGCGTTTACTTGTCAGAACTCGTAGGCGGCATAGTTCTCCGTCAGCAGCCTGGGGCGATTGCTCTGAATCTAGCTCTGGTTGGCGGTGGTGTAATGCCTTCGCAAATCTCTCGACGAGTTCGCGCAGTATCGGCCGCCGGTCCGGGATTCCTTGACGCCGTCGTAAACACGGCGTTACGCTCGCAAGCGCAACATCAAGCTGAAACAGAACGCCACGATCTGCAGCTTTCGCCATAAGCTCACTTACAAGCAATTCGGAGAGAATGGTCTCGGCTCTACCCCTCGTCAGCAAATGAATATGGAAGCCATCGAGACGGAGGGACGTCAGAGCTGGCGGAGCTGGCGCATTCAAAATGGACGACTCGTAGTGCTGTCCAACGTCCCACACGCTTATGAATGGACCTATTCGGAGATGAGAAAGGACTCGAAAGCCCCCAAGCGAAAGCCTAAGAGGCCTAGCGATGCTGCTTGAAAATTGCCGAGAGCTCGAACATGCCGAGACGTGAAGGAATTCAAGGGTTTCGCTTTGCTGTGCAATAGCGCGGTTGAATGAATCGCTGTTGGCTGTTGCAAAAAGGTCTCCGAAACAATAGTATGGGTAGTGGTGAGATGTCTCACATAGAGTGAGGCGCTCGAGTGCGGCCGGCAACGATAAAATAGCTTCAAGAGCTTCAACAGAGATACTACACTCGGTGAGGATGAGAGATCTGAGCTTCGTTTTATGTTTGAACTCATCTAAGATCGCCTCATCCCACTGTCCAAGAGGGCCGGAAGCAAGCTGGCCAATCTTGGCGCATGATATCTCTAGCGACTGAAGCTGTGGAAGAAAGAAAATGGGACACGCAGGTGATATGTCCCAATACCGACTATGCAACCCGGTCCAATGCAAGGTCACTACGGCACCTCGCGGTCAGTATCTCTCTCAGCCTATGGGAAGGATGTAAACTCACGAATTTCTAGTTTCTGAAGAGGCTTTTCAGCGTCGGGCGTTCGGTTGTGAAGTGATGCTTGGTGGAAAGCATCCATATAGGAGTCCATGTCATTCTTCCATTGATGGCTGCCTTGTTGCGACCACGGCTGGCACTCATGGCTCTCCGAAACGAAGGTCCTCAAGTTTCGGAACGGGCCAAGTTTTGGTGACACCGCCGGCTCGCCATAGTCATACCTGCGGGTAGAAAATAGTACTTCCAGATCCCGTAGATATTCACTTCGCCTTGTGTCTGGCAGGGTAACCTGCAGGAAGCGGTTGAAAGATGACCGTATGGTGAAGACAGCAGAGGAATAGAGGTAAGCCTCAGCCATACCCTGGAGCGTCTTGCATGTAGACGCCACGGACAGAAGTGTCTCTTTATCTTGTGAGTCATTCAAGTGACCGAATATCTGGAGAAGAAGTTCGTGTGGAAGAGCGAGAAGAGACATGATCGGCAGGGAGCTTGGGCCTGAAGATGCCCGAAATCCGAACAGATTTCGCTTGATCACAGAATCGGACAATTGAAATTCCTGGTACTGTCTAACAGCGTTGGGGTTTTGCCGGGCGTCTTCTGCCTGCACCAAGGGAGCAAAACCTCGATGGTGTAGTCGTGATAGTAATGATAGTACTTTGGGAGAGAATGCACCTACATGTAGCTGCATTGGGGGATGATTGCCATGACATTAGTGGGTCGACGCGGCCGCTCCGCTGGTCCAGTGCGGTCCGGGAATACGTTTGTCCCAGCTACAACGATCGATCGCCACTCTGGCCCCAATTTCAACCTCCAGGCAGAGAGATTTGGTCTTCGTTATGAAAAGCATCGCCCTTCAATGATTGATGGAAATTGCTGTGTTTATACGACGTCTTATGTCGATATTGCAACTATTCATTGGATGAAGCTAACCAATGGAACACGGCGTGCGGAAAGCTGCGACCCGTCCATGCAACCCCGCTTGATAATAATAAATAGGCATAATATTACTTGCGGGGAGGTCACCAATCTCACCGTAAGTAGACGCGCGGGATTCACTATTGCGCACCTTTTAAGGTAGCTGTAGTTGGTTGTTAACATCGATCAAATAGAGCTTCCGTAGAAATCGTAACTGAAAGGGATTGAAGATGACTACGAATCTCCCTCCGTCTCTTAAGGAGTCCGTCGAGAATTCCAGGTGTGAGTACAGGCAGCTTGGCAAGAGTGGCCTCAGGATTTCGGTACCCATTTTTGGTTGCATGAGCTTTGGCGATTCAAAGGCGCAATCATGGGCTGTGGACGAAGAGGAAGTAAGTTACGAATGAGTAGTATATGTTAATGTTTTGTTGAAGCTTACTTCCCTACTATAGGCACTTCCGCTCCTCAAAGCTGCCTACGACAGAGGACTGAACACCTGGGATACAGCCAACACATATTCGCAGGGCGCCAGCGAGATCATCGTAGGCAAGGCGCTCAAGAAGTACAATATCCCGAGAGAGAAAGTTGTGATCATGACTAAGTGCTTCTGGGGTGTCGGCGAGACACCTGATGTGCGCCATTTCATATATGGCGACGCCGTATCCCAGTCCAAGGACTACGTGAACCATTACAGCTTGTCCCGGACCGCTATCTTCAACATGGTTAACGCGTCGCTGAAGCGGCTTGACACGGATTATATCGATCTTCTGCAGATCCACCGGTTCGATTACAACACACCGATCGAGGAAACCATGAAGGCGCTCCATGACCTTGTCCAGCAAGGCAAGGTCCGCTACATCGGCGCAAGCTCCATGTGGGCTGTCAACTTCGCGCGAATGCAATTTGCTGCGGAGAAGAACGGCTGGACTAAGTTCGTCTCGATGCAAAACCACTACAATCTGCTCTATCGCGAAGAGGAGCGGGAGATGAACCGCTTCTGCAACGATACAGGCGTTGGACTCATTCCCTGGGCCCCGCTCTGCCGCGGTCACCTGGCTAGGCCGCCCCAGGACTTCGGCAGCACCCAGCGCAGCAAGGAAGAAAAGGAGAGGTCGAAGGGCGCCCATGGAACGGTTGAGCCGGACCTTACCATTATCAAGCGTGTACAGGAGATTGCTGAGAAGAGGGGCTGGAAAATGAGCCACGTGGCACTAGCTTGGATCAACAAGCGGGTGGCGAGTCCAATTATCGGATTCTCTAGTATTGCTAGAATCGAAGAGGCCATCGAGGCTAGGGGAAAGACCCTCACGGATGAGGAGGAGAAGTATCTGGAGGAGTTGTATGAGCCCAAGGCTATTGCTGGTCATACTTAGACTCGGGGTTCAATGAGACGTGGTAAATAGCCTATATGTATCAGTAACAAACTACTTCAGGAAGAGTCCAGCCGATATTTGCGTATAGTCGCTTGTCTCTCCGTATTCATGTGAGGCGCGGAGCTTCTCTCAGAACCGACATAGTCCCAGTATCCAAGAACTGATATGGTTGTTTCTAGGTACGATATACATACACACATCTACGTTAATACGGATAAGGGAGTGAATAATATATTCAGCCATAATACCATTCCCTTCCTCACGTCTGGAAACACCGAGTCAGCTGTCAGGATATGGTGCGGCTTAAGGAATTTGTTGACAAGGGGGGCGTAGGTTAGCGGTACCTGTGTAGGCGTTAACCCCACTGTTCGCAGCTACACGTGTAGCCTAAACCTTCTTCCTACGATACTACTCCAACCCACCACTATTGCAGAACTACAACAACAACGTCAGTCAACAGTCATTCTGAATGAAATTGGATGATCCCCGTTTCTCGACCAGTATCATCTGGTTGCAACTCCAGGCCACGAAAGCATTGTTAAGCGAATAATTGAAGACCTCAACAGGCTCTGCGCATAACTGACTCTTCAAGCCACTATATTACCGATATTACCGGGCGAATGAGGCAAACGACCTCAAGGTTGGGCCAAGCGATTTCACGAGTAGACACATCGACCGCAATAACCACATGAGCCAGAGCACGCCGTATAGTCATCTTCAGGTTCCTCCTTCCACTGGGCGATATCATCATCACCTAGTCCCTCTAATCCCTCGTCGGTATCTTCAATCCTTGCAGTCCACTTAGCTTTCACTTCCGGCGATAATGCATCAGCTACGTCCGGTAAAGCCTTGCGAACTTCCAGCACGCCAGTGCCTTCGTGGTGCAGTTCGAGTTTTTGAGATGAGCCGGCATTCAGCAAGGATGTGATACGGTGTATCAGCGCGGCAAGCTTAGATAGCACTGTCTTGTTTTCCCTTTCCCATTCCTGTACATACTCGTGAACGTCAAGAACGTGAATGTCGTTGAAGACGCCGTTTGCGTGATATGCGAGAACGAACTTCGGTATCTGAGCCACCCACAGTCGCGGAAGCTCCTCGCCAATAGTGTCTTGGTCTTTCTTCTTGAAGCTTCGCGTCTTGAGGTCGAAGATGCGACTTTGGTCGACTAGACTTCCGCCTGCTTGGATTGTCACTCCGTCCTTAGACTCTGAGACCTTTTGGGATATTTGCGCGTCATCAAGCGAGGCTACAAGTTCAGAAACGAAAACAGGAGCCTTGCCTCTTGTAGGAGCGCTAGACTTCGTGGACCCGCGATCGGTATCCTCCATATAGCCATCCGCTCCGAATCTAACGAGGAATTGAAGGCCACCAAAGCTATACCGGAGCAAGCGCTGGTGGCATGTGGACCCCTTAACGTCTGGGTCCCAAGTAGTGTAGTTTTCAGGGAACGTATGGCCGAAACCACGGACGTCGGGTATCAGCTCGGTCGGGGAGTTCTCGCGTCGAATGAAGAACACGGTTCCCTTGACCTTCTCCACAACCATCCGAAAGGACTTATCCTGTCCCCGCACGAAGCGTAGGAGGTTGCCAAGAGTGCTGCTGCACGCGACGACATCAACCTTCTGCTGCCGACCAAGTTCGGGTGACGCATCGAGACCCGCAACTATGGCCGGCTCCATGGGGTGTCTCGGGTACCGAGCCGCGTTCTTGTCTCTAAAGTACTCCCCGCTGTCCTCGGGCAAACGATGAGGCTTCTGAAGCGGCGTCCATCGAGGCGGCCGGCCTGTACCGTTGTCAGCAGAGCTCAAAGGCCTGATATCATGGCATCATCTTACCGGGGACGAGAATGGCGGATTCGCGGCTATCAAGCCAACTGTATGAGGTAACGACGGAGAATTCGGAAATCACAGCCGTGTCTTCATAGGACACTGCTGTCGCGCTCAGGTAATCTGCTCTCAGCTTCTCGATTAAGGTGCCAAATGGAGGCGCAGGTGTAGTGGAGGGCTGCACCGGCTTCTGCCAGTTTTTGCCCGCTTTTTGGTACGAACGGTTCTTGCGACGCCAGTCATACATCTTGAGTCGAATCGACTAGTTGTCACGGTAGACAACCTGAAACAATAGAGAATAGGCCAAGTGACTGCCTTGGGCATTAAATAGAAATGGGGCTGACAAGGGGCCAACACACTCAGTGTCTGCCTCGGACTAAGTGAAAGTTTTGGTGGGAAGTGTTGGTTGAGCAATGCCACTGCCAACGCATCTTTTCTGCCTGCTTGGGAGGTTACGTCTTCCGCGGCCTACCTCCCGGTGGCGAGGCAGATTGATATGTGATAGACCAATAAGGCCCCCAATCTCTCGGTCATGAATCAAGGCCTCCGACTTACGCAAATGCGTTGGTAATCCTGAGCCCCTCCTCTTGATCGAGGTTAATGGATACGCAGATACCCAACCAATTAGAAGGTGTTTGTGGAATTGTGTCAAATGCGGGAGGCCCTTCAAAGCGGAGGTGCCAATAAGCTGCTATACTCATATCAAACAGAAATTCCTGGAGACTCCCAGTGTAATTGATTGATTCGAAGTAAATTGTAACTTTCTCTATCATTTATTGCACTTGTGGCAGCTGCGCATTCCTAAACATCGTCTTTCTTGTGTTTCATTGAAGTAAGGACGATTCACGCTGTGCGATTAGCCTCATCATGACCCTCACAACGGATGTCGACAGCCGTGCAGGAAAGCTTCGGAAGCTCTTCAGAGATGTGCTCAGCGGAAAGCGCAAAATCACGAGTTCGGGTGATGCGAAGCTTTTCATTGAGGCCATCCAGGCCCATGAAACACCCAGTGTCTGCGTGGAGAAGCTAGCGGCCAGTGCAAACGGCTTAGAAGCTATCCGATATACCGTCAGGGCTGACTTGTCACCTTCCTTCATCCAATCGTACACACTGGGCTTGCTCCTTCTGCTGTCGACGGATGAGGTCAAGGCCTTGGCAGAAGGTCAGATTTTGTGGAAAATTTTAGAGGTCATCGTCAATCCGCCGACAGTCTGGAATGCTCTTGTCAAGGGCTTCTTGGATCATCGGATCGAGGAGCAGTACCTAACGCCTTTTGCTTGGCTCCTACACGAACTCCTTACAGCCCCTCACGATCTGGAACTCGACATACGCACTGACGCTCAGGAGGTCATTCAGAATGGGGGGCTTTCCAAGTCGTCGGTCCACGCAACTCGCGATCTGGCGTATAAGATTGAGAAAGTGTTTCAGCTGAAGAGTGCGTCGCTGCCGACCAACATTTCCTTTTCCCCGGGTGGACGGCATGACAATGACTTCGCGGACTTTCGACAGATCGCCACCTATCCCACCACGGACGAATTCTTAGCTACTGAGAGGCCCTTCTACAGGAGGGCTAATGAAGTTTTCGAGGTCCCACCTGCCGAGCGCGCAGCGGTCCACCTAGACAACCAGTATCGCCTGCTTAGAGAGGACATGAATGGAGAGCTCCGAGAAGACCTACAGGTCTCACTCGGGAGAAAGAGAGGAAGACGTTCCGCTCTGGTCCTACACTCCCTTGTCCCTGTCAGAATGGACTTGGGCGACAATCGCGGGAAATCTTCACTCGCTGTTATATGCCAGAAGGGTCTGGAGGAATTGCGGAAGTTGCCTGAAGGTAGTAGACGCCGTAAGTTTCTCACGGACAATAAGAATTACCTGAAGCACCAAGCCTTCGGTGCTCTGTTCCAGTGTGGTAAGGTTTGTGGATTCGCATTCGTCAATAGGAACGTGGACCTGCTCTGCGTGGAACCCCCTGCTGTTTGTCTCCAATTCACAGACGGTAAGACCCTGGGAAAGGCTTTGCTTGCGCTTAAGTCCCCTGACACCGTCAACTTCATACTTGTGGATACCCCGGTTTTCGCCTACGAACCTGTTTTAAACGAACTGAAGACAATGAACGACCTTCCACTCCAAGATGTACTCCTGAATGTTGAAGAGTCATCCGGGACATACGAAGACTCGAACAAGCTGGAGCTACCTAGTGGTCTCCAGTCTCTTGTATCCCAGCTTCGTTCGGCTCCAACGACCGGCAAAGGAGCCCACCCCGTGGGAACAAATGCGAGAATGGACTCTTCTCAACTCGAATCTCTGCTTAGTGCACTCGAACAGCGATTAAGCGTCATCCAGGGTCCACCCGGTAAGTTTTTCGTATGCATAAAAGCCAATTGTGTTAACTGGTATTGGGATAGGCACCGGAAAGTCCTTTATCGGAGCTCATATCGTCCAATGTCTGTACTCCAATTCCAAGCAGAGAGTCATGGTAATCGCATACACCAACCATGCGCTGGATCAGTTCTTGGAAGAATTGATGGATGCTGGCATCCCTGAAAACACCATGATCAGACTGGGGTCCAAGTATACAGAGCGGACTGCCTCTTTATTGATGCGGCATTTCAATGGCAGGCTCGCATCTGGCTCCATGGCACAGATTGCCCAAATAAAAGAAGAACAATCGGAGCTCCGTGGAGGGTTAGGTTCCGCTTTCGAAGAATACTTCAACTTCACCCCTTCTTTCCAGAGCATCCGCGAGCATCTCGAATTCTCACAGGATGATCGTCACTTCTATGAAGCCTTTGTCCTGCCCGCCGAAGATAAGGAGTGGAAACATGTTGGGAGGGGGGGAAAGGAAGTCAGGGAAGACTACTTGTTCGAGCGCTGGAAGCAAGGTGAAGGCCCTGGTATATTCACCAAACACGTTCGAAAAGAGCTCGAGGTGGTGTGGGATATGGAGCCCGCTTTACGAAACGAGTACCTCACCAAGTGGGTGGAGGCGTTGATCCAGGAGAAAGTCGAGGGCGTCGAGGAGCTCACTACGACGTTCGACCTCAATCAACAGCGCATCGATGACCTCTACAACACGAGCAAAGTTGAGGTTCTTCGTTCTAAGAGAGTCATCGGATGCACGACGACAGCGGCCGCAATGCAGCAAAAGCTCATCCGCGCTGCGAGACCTGACGTCATCCTCGTGGAGGAGGCGGGTGAGATATTGGAAAGCCATGTACTCACGGCCATGTCACCGTCGGTGAAGCAGCTTATACTAATAGGGGACCACAAGCAACTTCGCCCCAAGGTGAACAACTACGCTCTCACCGTGGAGAAAGGCGATGGTTATGATCTCAACGTGTCACTGTTCGAGCGGCTGATCCGACAAGGCTTCAGACACACAACGCTGCGAAGGCAGCATCGGATGGACCCCGAGATCTCGAGGTTTCCCCGGGCGCTCATGTACCCAGATCTTGAGGACGGCCACAGGACTGCTAGTCGTCCGATGATTGACGGCTTGCTAGATCGAGTCATCTTTATGAACCATGAGCATCCCGAAACTGAACTACCGTCTATTGCTGACAGACGTGACGTCGGCTTCAAAGCCAGCAAGCAGAATAAGTTCGAGTCGATGATGGTGTTGAGGCTGGTCAGGTACCTTGCCCAGCAAGGTTACGGAACAGACAAGATGGTGGTTTTGACCCCTTATCTGGGTCAGCTTCGCCTACTTAGGCAGACACTTGAGCAAGAGAACGATCCGATTCTTAACGACCTCGACGCCTCGGCTCTCATCCAGGCAGGTTTGATGACACAAGCGGCATCCAAGGTGAACAAGAGACCGCTGCGTATATCTACCATTGGTGAGACTCTCCGTCCCTGATCAGGCCTGAGGTATCTACTAACCCCCTTTATAGACAACTATCAAGGCGAAGAGAGCGATATTGTTATCGCGTCCCTTACGAGGGGTAACAAAAGAGGCGAGATTGGCTTTATGGCAGCAGCAGAGCGGCTAAACGTGCTTATCACACGTGCGAGAAACTGTCTCATCATGATTGGAAATATGGACACATTCATGAGTAGCAAAGGAAAGGCTACTTGGGTTAAGTTCTTCGAGATGTTGAAAGAGCGCGATCACCTTTACGATGGCATTCCAGTCCGATGCGAGCGGCATCCCGAAAAGACTGGCCTTCTTAAGACGCCCCTAGATTTCGATAATATCTGTCCCGATGGAGGTTGTGCAGAGCCTTGGTTTGTCCCCGACTCCTAGGTCTTGTGAGGTGGAGCTAAATTTTCTCTAGCGGCGCGATGCTCAAATGTGGTTTGCATAGATGCAAGCGTCGATGCCACCGAGTCGCCGACCATTCCCAGACGGAATGTACTTCCATCGTCGACAAGGTATGCGACAGGCAGCACAAGTATAGAGTTGCTTGTCATAAGAAGGACGAGGCCTGTCGCAAATGTATCGAGGAGGACAAGGAACTGGAGAGAAGGGCTAAGAGAGACCTAGAGCTCGAGAAAGAGCGCTTGAAACGACAAGAAGCGTATCAGTCACAGTTGAAGCAGCTACAAGACGAGGTGGAACATCAGCGCCGCATCATGAAGTACATGACTGAAGAGGACGAGCAGAAGAAGACGCTCGCTCAGCAGCAGAGAGACCTCCAGGCGCTGAAGGAAACCACTTCCAGACTGTCGCAGATTAAAAAGGCGCAAGCAATCGCGAGTCAAATTCCACCCCAGAAGACTCGCGAGAAGCCCAAGACTAAGGACGTCACAGACGTTCTGAGCGGAGCTCAAGCTGAATGGGAACACTACAAGGAGTTCGAAGGAGCCCGAAACGGCGCCTTAGATGAACTAATGGACATGATCGGCCTCGAAGAAGTCAAGCAGTCTTTCCTCGAAGTCAAAAACAAGGTCGACACGAAGCTGCGTCAGGGTGTCCCCCTTACTTCTGAAAGGTTCAGTTGTTCGCTGCTAGGCAACCCAGGGACAGGTGAATGCTATGTTCGGTACCGTCCTCGCCGAAACATAAGCTGATCAATATTCTTCTAGGGAAAACGACTGTAGCTCGCATATATGCCAAGTTTCTTACCTCTGTCGGGGTGATACCCGGCTCGCGTTTCGAAGAAACAACTGGCGCTAAACTGGCAAACCAGGGAGTAAACGGATGCCAGAAGCTCATCGAAGACGTTCTCAACGACGGCGGCGGCGTCATATTCATCGATGAGGCGTATCAACTGACGTCTGGAAACAGTTACGGTGGTGGCGCCGTTCTTGACTACCTGCTCCCGGAGGTCGAAAATCTCACAGGCAAGATCGTCTTCGTCTTGGCCGGCTACAACAAGCAGATGGAGAGTTTCTTCGCTCACAACCCGGGGCTGCCCAGCCGGTTCCCTATCGAGATGAAATTCGCCGACTACAAGGATGAAGAACTGCTGCAGATCCTGGGCCTCAAGATCAAGAAGCAGTACAAGGAGCGTATGAAGTGCGAGGATGGATTGGAAGGATTGTTCTGTCGCATCGTTTCGCGGAGGGTCGGCCGTGGTCGTGGGAGAGAAGGGTTCGGGAATGCGAGAACCATTGAGAACATGCTGGCAAAAATCACACAGCGCCAAGCGACACGGCTGACCCGCGAGCGTCGGGCGGGTCGCAAGCCTGACGATCTCTTGCTGACCAAGGAGGATCTCATCGGACCAGAGCCGTCAGAGGCCCTGTCCAAGTCCGAGGGTTGGACCAAGTTGCAGAAGCTTATCGGGCTTAAGTCGGTCAAGCAAGCCGTCAAGGCGCTTGTTTCTAGTGTTGAGCAGAACTACCAACGCGAACTCGACGAGCAGGCCCCGATTGAGTATTCATTGAACAAGGTCTTCCTGGGGAATCCCGGGACTGGAAAAACGACGGTGGCTAAACTGTACGGCCAGATCCTGGTCGATCTTGGATTACTCTCCAAAGGCGAAGGTAAGTCCACCCGCTCTATAATGGGAACCTAAGGTATGAATGAGATTTAAGCAGGGCTGATGTTCTCTAGTGGTGATCAAGAACCCCTCAGACTTTGTGGGCTCAGCCCTTGGTCAATCTGAACAACAGACCAAGGGGATACTAGCCGCAAGTCTAGGCAAGGTCCTTGTGATTGACGAGGCTTATGGCCTGTATGGAGGCGGAGGTCATCAGGGCTCCTCGAGCGATCCGTACAAGACATCTGTCATTGACACCATAGTAGCCGAGGTACAGAGCGTGCCTGGTGATGATCGCTGTGTCCTACTCCTGGGCTACAAAGACCAGATGGAGACAATGTTCCAAAATGTCAACCCAGGTCTAAGCAGGCGGTTTCCCATTTCCTCGGCATTTGAGTTCGAAGACTTCGGCGGTGATGAGCTGCGCCAGATCCTGAACCTGAAGCTCGACCAGCAGGGTTTCAAAGCTACCGGCCAGGCGAAGGACGTGGCTATGGAGATGCTAGATCGCGCGCGCAACCGGCCACACTTTGGCAATGCTGGCGAGATCGATATCATCTTGAATGACGCCAAGGCCAAACACCAGAGCAGATTCTCCCGCGGGGAAGCAAGACTAGCCGACACACTCGAGGCCGTCGACTTAGACGAGAATTTTGACCGCGCCCAGGGATCCGAGACGGACATCCGGAAGCTCTTCGAAGGCACTGTCGGGTCCGAGGACATCATCAACCTGCTTCTCGGCTACCAGGATACTGTGCGCAAGATGAAGACTCTCGATATGGACCCCAAGGAAAACATCCCTTTCAACTTCTTATTCCGAGGGCCCCCCGGCACTGGAAAGACTACTACCGCGAAGAAGATGGGCAAGGTGTTCTATGACATGGGATTCCTGGCGACGGCCGAAGTTGTTGAGTGCTCTGCGACCGACCTGATCGGTCAATACGTCGGCCAGACGGGGCCCAAAGTGCAGCAGTTACTGGAAAAGGCTCTTGGGAAAGTACTCTTCATCGATGAGGCCTACCGGCTTGCGGATGGGCATTTTGCGAATGATGCCGTGAACGAGTTGGTTGACTCCGTCACGAAGGAGAAATTCCAGAAGAGGCTAATCATCATTCTCGCCGGATACGAGTCCGACATTAACCATTTGATGTCTGTTAACGAGGGCCTCACATCGCGCTTCCCCGAGGTCATCAACTTCCGTAGCCTGGGCCCGGGAGAGTGCATGATACTGCTGGCGACTCTTCTTACTCGGCAGAAGACCCAGCTCCAGCGCAATGGCGTATTACTCGACCTGACTGTTCTGGAAAGATCCGAATTTCCCTTCGTTTCACGCGCCCTGAGCTTATTTAAGCGTCTCATAAATCAAGCCAGCTGGGCGAACGCACGGGATGTCAAGACACTCAGCCAAAGCATATTCAACCAGGCACTCAAGTCTCAGGTTGCTCCAAAGCAACTGGTCGTGGATGAACAGATCATCATCTCGAGGCTTGAAGATCTTTTCAATGAGCGGGAAGCTCGAAGTCGAACAAAGAGCGGCGGCTTGTTGAATAACAAGTCGCTGTACATGGATACAGCACCTGTCGCCACCCAGAATCCCATGGAGACATCCATAAACATTGCCAAAACTTCCGAATCCACAAGTGACCATCCCCCAGATGGCCCGGAAGCTCCTGCTCCAGAGACGCAAACTGTCAAGCAAGAGAGGAAAGTCAAGCAGCCGTCAACTCATCAGGGTCTGCGAGACGCCGGTGTGAGTGACGCCGTATGGGAACAGCTACAGCGAGACAGGCAGGCCGAGCAGGAGAGGGAAGACGAGTATCAAAGACTTCTCGAGGCCAAGAACAATGCCACAGAAGCAAATCGAGAGAAGATAGTGAAGAGACTCCTGGAGGAGGAACGTAGGCGTGAGCAAGAGGCCGAGATGAGGAAGAAACTGGCACTAATGGGCGTTTGCCCGGTGGGCTACCAGGTAAGCTGGCTTTTCAATGCCCTACTGGTGATGGATGACACCTGTCTTCCTTAGCCCTCATCGCTAACTGATATCATCACAGTGGATCAAGCAAACTTCCGGGTATCGTTGTGCGGGCGGATCGCACTTCATGAGTGACGAACAACTGAAATCCTCGTGTGGCTAGTCTACGGAAGAGATAAGAATGTTTTATTTACTTAATGGGTAATCATATTGCTTATTTGATAAACGTTGGGAGCTCTGTTTAAGGGCTGCAAGGCAAGGACGCGAAATAGGGGTAGATCGATCGGTAGAATTGCCGGTGCGAAATCAACAATAATGCCTCAAGTTCCAAGGCGTGCATCACATAGAGGACCTTCAGTGCTGGTCCCTCCACGTTTCTCTCTGTGTTCTTCGTTCCCCTTTATGAGACATGATAATAAAGGGGGATTCCGATAGGTAGCCGCGAAAGCCCTTGGTCTTTAAATGACATGTAGTTGAGCAGGAACCCGGGTTGAGATACCTAAGTCTGGGGATAGAGGTGCAGTTTTATCGCAGAGAGTTAAGGCGAGATGGGGATGGCAATATAGCGGACGGCTATATGACTCGAAATGGTTGCCAATGGTGGAAGAGTAAGGATCGTATGTAAGCTGTCCAATCCGACCTAGATAGCGTAAAATAATTCGACAATCTTAAATGACAAGAGAAATGGGAGAGCATTAAGTATAATATTAATAAATATTATGTTTCAAAACCATGATTTTAACGTTAAAATACAATAAATGCCGTAAAAGTACTCTATCTGAACTTCACTTTAGCCACCCAATTCGGGCGTTTCCCGGACGCCGTCAAACGGTTCATCCTTCATCTATTCCCTTCGTCATTTCAGTCCCTGGAGATCCTCAAAATTGACTCCCCCGCTGCTCCTTTACCATGGCTACGTTGCAGCATCGTCTGTACCTGAGATTCGTATTTACTCTCCCGCCCCCGTTCCAGCACTGCACCTATTACTTGATTCGAATGTTGTAGAAGTAATATTTCGTCCGTTCTCATACACCGTCATTTCCTTGGATATTGCAAATACCGCTATTTCGTTGAAGCCACGTAATTGTTGCCTACATCAGATATTTATAGTATTTCTTTGACATCTTTCCCGCTCCAGAATGGCCGATGTTCCGTACAATACCGGTATAAACGACCACAAAGCAGAAGATCCCAGAATGTCGGCCATCTCCGCACTGCTCTCCTCATGAGCGTACCTCGTGACAACGCTACCGCTCAAGGCGTCCGTGACTGGTTGCGTCTCTACTTCCAATACCGCAATCGTAATGTCGACGTGTCCGAGTTCAAGTGGACTAGAGCGCAGATCCGCGGCATCAGTCGCCATGCTACTTACGTTGCCTTCAAGGAGCATGGTGATCTAACGGAGACGGACGCCGAACTTGCCTCTTTGGACGTGAAAGAAATCCTCTCGGTAAGGACCCGGGACCCGTTTGCCTTTTTTGTACAGAGCGTCAAGAAACACCACTACTAACTAACAGACCAGGAGTCAACTGGAAACACCTCCGGGATCATCCGGGTCTCCATTGGGCGTGTTCGCGGTCTCCTCCAGGACCATGGTACTAGCCTTGTTGTTGGCCTGTGTGCTACGCTCTTCCTCGTGGCACTATGTTCTGGATACATGCACGGCAAACAATTCAACGCTTCGCACATTGATTTTCATAACAACTCGTCCTCGATCATGAACGTGGACTATTAGGTCGAACTTTTTTCGCGGTTCGGGTCTCAAGAGCGAGAATGCTCCGAACGTGCCAACAACAGTAGTGCTGGCGGCAGAGAGACTTTCAGGGGTACTAGACCCGATAGCTAAGGAGGATGGAGTCGAAAGAGGTTCGGGATGTTCCGTGGGGACCGTTTGTGTGACGGGGACCGGGAACCGGGAAGGATGAGGTGCCCGTACCCACGTATAGTGGGCTTATGACGCTATAAGAGATCCAGCAACAGGTAAGCGAGCTAAACAGCGCTTTTAATTGACTTAGGGCGCCCTACGCACAAGTATCCAAGGGTATTTTCTGTTAGTTGCCTCCACCACCGCGCGTCAATGTTACTTCCTATACAAATTTGTATGGGATTAAACATGGTGTAATAGTTGGCATATGCTTATCATTATCGTGAGCTACTATAAGTTTATTCGGAAGACAGTAATCCATGTTTATTCTACCATATACAATTTCTATAGGAATCAACAACATATTAACCTTCTAATAGCAGCAACTGGGCCTGTGGAGCCAACTAACAGAAAATACCCCTGGACACTGTATCGCCTGTCCAGCTGTCTCAGCCTGCTACAGTTAGCAGGTTAGGTAGGAACCACAGTGGTTACGTAGTGCTTATAGAGAAACAAGCTTTATTTTGCAAGCTTGATTGAGATCATATGTTTTGATCTGTTTTGATCTACTTGCCTCATTGCATTCAGTCCATCTGAGACTCCCACTTCTAGACTCTCCAACTTCTGTAAACGTAAACTCATTGTCGAGGCCGTAGCATCCTCTAATTTGCCCTCCGAGACGCCCCCCGTATTGCGTGCTAATATGAGCTGAGCCTTCAGAGACCCTTTTCTTGGCTCACGTCATCGTATCCGTGAACATCTGGAACCGCACACTACACGGGTAAAGGTTAAGCTTCGCGATGGTGGGCAAGCGTGGCTTCCTTATAAGCAAAGGCCGAACCTATAGCACGGCTACGCCACACGAAATTGGCGACGGCTTCCGGAGAGGGTCTTCAAAGAGACGACGAACTCATAGCGATCTCGAGCGAGGCCTCAACATCAACCGTTACCACAGTGACATTGCACACGCGCGACCGCGCCCGAGGATATTCAAGTTCCAAGACATCGCCAAGACGGCCCTTGAGGACAAGCGACGGGAGGACCTGAAGAAGGCGCTACTATACGGGATTGATCCCAAGGGGCTCGAGAAGTACAGGAAGAGCAAGGAGGAGCTGAAGAGCATCAAGAACAAGAGGGTGTGCGCCTTCTACGAGAGACAAAACGAGAGGCTCAATGACTGGCTCGAGGTCGACGCCGTGGTCATGGCCCTCGCCGACAACGTGCTCGAGTCCATGGACCCTGATCCTGATCACGACGGTGACATGGAGAGGCGGGGCGGGTTGCAATATGGGCAGGGCTATATAAGGGAGCTATTACCAGAGGAAGAGAGGCAGAGGCGTGCGAAAGCGAGCAAGCTTGCCATGTGGGCAATCAACATCAACGTCGTCGCCAACATTCTGCTGCTCGCGGGAAAGGGGGTCGCCGCGCTCTCGACGGGATCGCTCTCCCTCATCGCGTCGCTTGTGGACTCGGCGCTCGATCTGCTGTGCACCCTCATCGTCTGGTCCACCAACAAGCTCGTGCAATGGCGGCTGGACGCCCTGCGGAAGCGCTTCCCCGTCGGCCGCCGGCGGCTCGAGCCGCTGGGCATCCTCGTCTTCTCCATCATCATGATCATCTCCTTCGTACAGATCTTGGAGGAGTCCGTGCAGAAGCTCCTGCCGCTGGAGGGCGAGCCGGAGATGCTCTCCTTTACGGCGATCGGCGCTCTGCTCGCCACCATCGTCATCAAGGGAATAATCGGGCTGGGCTGTCTGCGGATCAAGACAACGCAAGTGCAGGCCCTGGTTCAGGATTGCAAGACAGACGTGTTCTT
Organism: Monosporascus sp. CRB-8-3; assembly: GCA_004155055.1. Classification (NCBI taxonomy): domain Eukaryota; kingdom Fungi; phylum Ascomycota; class Sordariomycetes; order Xylariales; genus Monosporascus; species Monosporascus sp. CRB-8-3. The sequence goes on along the minus strand of QJNZ01000027.1, from coordinate 190,102 downwards.
CAACACCCTGTCGTTACTGTTCCCCTTCATCGGCCAGAAAGCACACATCTGGTGGTTCGACGTAAGTGCGACACATCCCAACCGACCTTACCGACACAGTCACTGTTACTGACGTCCCGGACAGCCCGCAGGTGCAGCCATACTCTCCCTGTTCATCATTTACGACTGGGGCCAGACGTGCTTCGAAAACATCACTCGGCTGTCGGGCGAGGCTGCGTCCCCGCACTTACTGGACAAGCTCATGTACCTGGCGTACCGCTTCTCGCCCGTGGTCGTCGGCTTCAAGAGCGTCAAGGCCTACCACGCCGGTGACGGCATCTGGGCCGAGTTTGACATCCTGCTGGACGGGGACACGAGGCTCCGCTACAGCCACGACATCGCCGAGACGTTGCAGTACTGCGCCGAGGGTCTCCCGGAGGTGGACCGCGCTTTCGTGACGACAGACTACTCGTCCTCCGGGCCGGCAGGCCATGCGGTGGATGCCGACACCTTGATTTAAGTCGTGGTGTCTGGTCGTTTGCATTAAATTTGTATTATAATGTCCGGTTTGGAGGTGCATAGCATCGGGAGTCTTCAATTAGGGTTTAGGGTGCCGGCAGGTTGGGGCAAACAAAACAGTGTTGTAATTGTAGCATTAGGGCTAATAGGTGCTTAATAGGCATCATCAAATACAACTTAGTAATTGCAAAATACTCTAAGATCTGCCTAAAATTAGGAGATTATTCTAATAATCTTTATATGTGAGGTAATCCCCTGTTGTAACCTTGCTAGTTCGGATGGACGGTATATATACTCTACAGATGTCAACAGCCTGACGATCCGATCTGGGGGTTGCTCGAAATGAAGTGGATAACATATCTGTTCGCAGTTAAAGCTATTCGAACTCGCACCTTTTCCCCTATTTATTCTCATGTGGAGGTTTATGATGCAGATCGATGTTATGGGTTTCTGTACTTGGCTTGCTTGGCGTTTCTCCGTCTTTGTTGACAGGCTCACTTCTCTATAGTGCTTAACTCCTTTCCATCGCACTTGAAATTTCTATATGGAAGTGGGATGCTTCTCTGCGATTGGAGAGTTAATTCGTGATGAGAACATGCCTCTCCAAAAAGGAGCCGAAACAATCGGAAGCCTGGGAAGATCGAGCGATAATCTCGGTGGCAATCCAAGTCATACCTAACTGCATGTCTGTTATAACTCATAAAGCCAGTACCGCACTTATCACAACTAGGCCGTGCCGTCAAGATCTTGAAGCCAAACGAGGTTGGGGATGTGGTCGCATCCACCCAGGACAACCCTCTGCTGACACTCATACCCTTTTTTGCTCCTTACTTCATGCCCGTCCGGTGTATTCTGATAAAGCCGCATCAAAATATTCCGTCACATCGTCGCAAGAATTGCCACTGAGCTCCCTGGCCCAACATCACGGCACGTACTTCCTGTTTCAAAAGGCTTAGCTCCTAGACGTATCATCGAATACTTAGCGGGCATGACCATGGTCCGTCAGGAATACGACTTTGTCATTATCAGCGGTGGAACAGCGGGTCTAGTTGTGGCAACGGGATTAACTGAAAACGTAGACGTATCAGCGCTTGTCCCTGAGGCCGTCGAGAATGCTTTGCAAGACCCTAGGATCGATATTCCCGCCATGTGGTCGGCTGTCTTTGGCACTGACCTCGACTGGGACTTCATGGCCATGCCACAAGTGAGCTATTTGCGGCCCATCGATAGTTCAGCCTAGCAAGTAGATTACCAGGAGGAATTGAACGGAAGGCAAATTGGGGAACCTCAAGGGTATGTCCTCGGCGGGTCGGGCGCCATCAATGCCGAAGTCTTCATCCGTCCTTCGGCAGTCGGCTTCGACGCCTGGGAGCCCCTTGGCAATCCCGGCTGGAGTTGGCATGACGTAGCACCCTATTTCCGCAGATTCCACACTCTTAACATGCCCAATGAGGTCGTTGCCAAACATCTCGACCTTTCCTGGATCGATGAGGCCATCAAAGGCACCAGTGGCCCCATTCAAACGAACTTCATTGGCGTGGTCGAAGACCCGCTCGGAAAGGCTTGGAATGAGACATTCCGGAAACTGGGACTTGTTTTCGAGGGCGGCCCTTTCAATGGCCGAGGGTTAGGTGGATGGTGGATCCCCGCGTCCATTGATCCCGTATCCAAGACGCGCAGCTATGCCGCAGCTGCGTACTTTGCGCCTGCCAAGTCCCGAGAAATCTTAAGGTCGTCACCGGCGCTTACAGTGAGTAAGATACTGCTGGAAAGACATACCAACCGCAACATGATGTCTGCGCAGGGCGTCATCTTCAAACTCAAGGATGGTACTACGCATCAGGTCAACGCCAACCGGGAAGTCCTTCTGGCAGCGGGCGTTTTCAAGTCTCCAAAGATGCTAGAGCTGTCTGGTGTTGGCGGCAAAGCTCTACTAGACAGGCTTGGCATCGAAACCAAGGTCAACAATCCCGGCGTCTGTGAATATCTTCAAGATCACCTAATGACACGTGTGAGTTTCGAAGTTGCCGAAGGCGTGATGACAGGGGACAGCCTCCCATGCCAGGAGCCACAGCTCGTTCAGACTTTCATGCGGATGTACCAGGTGCAGAAATCCGTTCCTTTTGCTCTACAGTCACTTTTACCTTATGCCTTCATGCCGGCGATGTTTCAAGCTCTTGAGAAAGTCGAGCACCAGCTTCAGGATGACCTTGCGGAAGCCATACAGCGCCTAGAAGATGGTGCTTCCGAGTCCGAACTTGAAAGGTAGCAGTACGGGTTTATCAAAATCATCCTACAGTCTTCTGCCCCCAACGAAGCCTGCGGCTCGCTGTTCATGATCCCCGCCCAGGTTAACCTGCACAATGGGCCAAAGCAGTCCGGCATGACCAGGGACTGCAAGCCGGGCGACTTCATCAGCATTGGCGCCTTCCTGCAGTATCCGCTCTCCCGCAGCACATCGCACATCTCATCTTTGGACCCGTCAGCCCCGCCGACCATCGACTCTTGCTACCTCTCGCTTCCTCTCGACATCGAAATATATGCGCGCCATCCCATGGCCTCTAGATGGGCTCTCATAGAGAGACCGGCAGCTATAACCTGAATCATGGTTGTCGTCTCAGCTCATGCAAAGGTGTACATCAGGCGCCCTAGGTTACATTACGCTCAAGATATATGAGGTCCTCTACCGAAGGGTCGGGTCGCTCACATGTCGATGTCACATGAATTACTGTGTTGTTTCCAAATAGCCGGAACCGGGCTATTGTCTGATCGCCTTAATCTGACTTCTGAACTACATCTTCTACACCGAATGAGCGAGGTAGTTGAAAAGGGAAAGCCAATTACATGGGGTTCTGACAGCCTACTGCTTTTGTGCTATACTGACCCGCCCATATCCCCGAGCCTACCACAAGACCCGGAGTATGCCTTAGTCTCACCATAGTCGAGAATATGAGCAGGCACCGGTTTTCCTTCTTTCAATTGTTGTATTCGCTGTGAGTATTTTTGTTTCACTGCTTAACTGTCTGTCCTTTGTAGTACTTGATGAATAGGGGCTACAATAGGGGTGAGAATAAGGTGGATAATAGATCTACATCTCTATGTTTATATTGTCGTGTGGTCCCATCTGACCAACTTTTTATGCATCTCAGTGGCCCGAGCGTCCTTGCCGCAATGAAATCGTACTTGATGTCAAGCTCTGAGATACCAAACCAAGTCGAGAGTTGAGGCGGCATTCCTATATACTACAGCAGATCAAGCCTCGGATAGCAGCTGACATTTATATGCTATCCCATGGAGTAGCAACCTTGGGCATTGTTTGGATATGGTCTAGGTGCTTCAACATATCGTTATTCATTAAAGTAGAATTCAGGTAATTTTATGTGCTTTTAAAAACGAACGCGGACGTGATAGCGAAGATGAACCAACTCAAGGAGGCTATTGCCAATGGTCATGGTCATAAACTTGCCCAGTACGGGTTTATGTGTATAGATGGTATACAGCACCCTTACATGCTAGATACTGATAAGCCCAAGGTATCTTCTATGTCATATCGGATTGCTGTCACAGTTCAGGAAAATCAGTTCCATATGGTGAGTTCATTTAATGCTAGGTATGTCGATAGCGTGACTGCTCAAGAAGGCTTCTTAAAAGAAACCCCGTCAAATTTCTACTCCTCCGTGGCCGCTACGTGTAATGCGTCGGAACTAGGATTAGGGATCCTGTACTAGCATCTACTGCTTTGATAATGGTAGGCCTTTTGCTTTTGACTCTTACCAGTTATATAAGAAGATGAAGCGAGACTGGATCACCTGGGGATGCGATGCATTTCAAGTAAAACCAAGATAGCATCTCCAATGAGGTAAGTGCGTCTCGGTGTATTAGTTCGCCTTGCTAGGAACAATGAACGTTTTTCAATCACCGCATCTCTTACGCAGAGGATATAAGTGTAGTTTGTGTCCCTTTATTATCACTTTGGTCTTCACTAACGTTCGCCTAACCATAGAAGGAGAAGACTGTTCTGAAATCCTTCGTGATGTGAATCTATGTGCTCTTCTCTGCATGGTGATGATGAAATTCAAACCCAACGCCTAACGCCCATTTCCAGTCCTTTCTTTGATATGACGGATGTGTAAACCAATAAATCAGAATTCTTGTTGTTGTTGCCCTTCTTGGACATGGTCACTTCTGGCAGTGAACCCACTCCATGCAGCCGGGGTGATTCTTGTCCTCGTTGCCACAGCAGAGCCACATGTCCTTGCCCTGGTCGTCGCCTGCAGAGTTGCGCCAGTGGTCCATCGGAACCTGGTCCGGGTAGGCACGGCCGTACTTGTCCTTATGCATGCGGCAGGAGCCGAACTGGACAGTGTCGGGATTGTATTTCTTCTTGCAGTTGACGCAGACCAGCATCTTGGGGGCCTCCTTCGGCTTGGACTCCCCGGCAGATGAGCCCTGGCCGTGAGATGATCCCGGTTTGGAAGTGGATTGCTGCGTCTTCTGAGGCTGCTTGGTCGCAGCCTTTCCAGAAGAATTCAGTCCCATGCTAGGGTAGGGGTAGGCCAGCTCTCTAGCCGGAGTCTTTTTGACTTTCACAGGCGGCATCTGTTGCATACCAGTATGTGAGCATATATCAAGGGCACAGTATGGGATATGTAAACTTTGAACACAGGTATTTCAAAGGGAAGTGTAACATGATAGCCAACCATGTTTGTATAGCAAAAAATATACACGTACCTTGTGCAAACTGGCCTCGGCGGTGGCAACTTTGGTGTCGGAAATGCGGCGATAACAGTGTTTGTATTGGCGGTGTCGACGATGGAAACCGTTGGTGAAGGAAAACTCGACGATGGAAGCATCCGTGATGGAAACCCTGATGATGTCAGCGTTTGTGAAGGGGGTCGGCGGTGATGAAGGGGGTCGGCGTTAGAAGGTTGATAGTGGAAACACTTACAATGGAGGTGTTTGGGAAGGAAATATCGACGAGAGTAGTGTCGGTGAAGAAGGCGTCGACAACGGAAGCGTTCCCGATGGAGATGTTGACAATGTCAAAGTTAGGAACGGAAACGTCGATAATGGAAGCGTCCCTACTGGAAATGTCGGCCACGCAAATGTTGGTAAAAGAAACGTGGACGATGGCAATGGGGATGGGAATGTCGGCGACGATACTCTTGGTAAAAGAAATATAGACGATGGGAATGTCAGGGAAGGAGATGTCGACGATGATTCTCGAAGTTGATCAGACGATGTGAAAAGCCTAGGAGGTGGTGGTCGACGAGATGGTCGCTACCGATTGCATATGAGACTCGGGTGGCTGTCAATATTCTCGATACCAACCGCCTTGGGTCTACATACAATCCGTTTGGGGCCAGGGGAATTCTTCCACTTCTCTGGGATAGCCTACGGCGTATAATTTGCCCATTCACTATCCCTAACCGTAATTACCTTGGAATCCTAGCCCTCGAGGTTGATTCCAACGCCGCTGCCTAACAAGGCAAATCTGTTGTCCCCCTTATTAGCCCCCTATTCACTTCGGCGACGTGCCTCCACACATATTGCGGCATATCAAGAAACATAGTATAAAGGAAGCGTGTGGTGTTCTATTCTCAACTATGGCAGTTAAGATTGAACCATTTGTGTTAAATTACTAATATAGCAATAACTAGTATTATACGTATGTATACGTCTCCATGCGTCGCTCTTGCCGTACCAGCTACGGAAGATTTCCACCACGTTAATTCCTCATGGCTTAACTGAGTCCTAGCCGAGAAAAGGGGAAGTGCAACGTGACCGAGGACATTCTTTTAACACTGGCCTTGTTGTTTTCTTTCAGTGGCACGATCACCCTGTCTGCTGAGGACAGATATGCCTGGATAAACGCCAGACGTATTTGTCACTACTCAGTAAGTCCCAACCTTACCTGGTGATACTAGTATTATAACCACACCTAAGTCGAGGCAGTGATGCCAGATTAAATTTTCTTAGCATCAGTATGGCATGTCATAACGCACATATATCACATTTCCAGGATTGGATGCGTCGGCAATTGTAGGATTCCGCAAAAATTCTTGCAGTACGCTAGTTAATATGTCTCCTGGATAATTCCCTGGCAGATTGGCTAGTCCGGTCTCACATGAAAGGAACGAACGTTAAAACTCATCGTGAAACATCTATCAAGGGCTCGATGACTTCGATCGAGTATTGTTAGGGGCCATGGAACAGCTTAGCTGTCTCCTGGGAAGGCAAAATATGCTGTCCAAACTCCAACGAAATGGATATTCAAGGCCGGTTACGGCATCTATCCTCCGTATATATATACAAGCTCCTCTTACCCCTTATTATACATTCCCATGATATCGATTCCAGTCTTAGCGGAAGATTAAGGAGAAAAGGGGTTTCACCGCCCGCCGGCTTCCCAGGGGTAATGTCTACCAGTAACTGGATTCCAATTTTTGAGCAGCATATAGAGGTATAAATGAGTGTATGTTATTTCATTTGACGAATCGTTACATGTTCCCCTGGGGAACGGATCGACTACATACATAAACTTGGCCACTCATGCGCCCTGCTAACTTGTGCTGATTGGTCAAGTGAGTCTCGTGGGCTCACCTCGGGTAACGATGAGTAGCCCAGGGGTCACTAGGATCTTATGTCGCGGCTCCGGTCAGGGGCTTTTCATCCTTCTTCGTATGAACTTCAGGAAATGTCAGCATTATGCCCTCGTACCCTCGTCTAAAGGGGAGCTATGCGGCCTACTCCAATTGTAATGATGGCAGTTGTTGCAAAGTGCGCTGTTGTTATCCGCGGAGAATTCGGTGCAGTCGCAGCTGGTCCCCTTGTAGCCTGCGCAGGTCGCGCTGTATGTGGGCATGTTGCGCGGGCTGATCACTCGTCAGGATCCGGTGACTTCTATATTCTCTAATTGTTAGAAGGTTTGGTCTTGATTTCCCGGAGGTGGCAAGACGATTTAAGGGGTAGTGAAGACAAGATCGTAAATGAGGCCGAGCTCAAGGAAGAGGACAGAGTGTCTATATACCCTGCCGGGACCTTGAGTTTCCGAGTTCTCTAATCGAGCAATCGTCGGGGCGGGGAAGAAGGGGTCCCTTTGGTCCTGTTCTCACTGTGTGATACGTGGCCTCTGATCCATGGGACGTTGGAGGCAAATGTAAGCCTTCATGTATTTTGGTATTGGTGGACGCAGTCTGGCACCATACACTGTCATCCCCCCTGTCACTCGAGGCAGCAGAGTCGGGGCAACTATGCAAGTCTGAGTTGTAAGCCTGATACCCTTTTAGTACAGCAAGGCAGCCAATTAGATGGAAGCAGTCCCCTATCGGCTACTCGCACCGAATCAAATCAGGACCTCGGACTTGAAGCAAGGTGAAGTGCTGGGAGATCCCGCGTCCACTCGAACACTACAACCTTGGGACTCTCGTCTCAATACAAGCTATAATTGTCACGTGTTGACGAAGTGCGTCCCTCTTTTTCGACACGGATGCCATAATACTCATTTGCTCCCTCTGAAATCATGAAGCCTTACATCTAACTTGATGTTACAATTCCACTCTGGCCCTTTCGGCATATTAGGCATCCCAATACTAGGCTAACTCGAAACAGTGTATCTCAAATATGAATTACGACTGACCACGGGGGAACGCCACCGGGGAGCCTGCTTGCGCGCCACGAATCCCGCACCAATGCCGGAAAGCGCCGAGCTACGCCACCCAGGCTACATCCCTCCAGGGGGGACTTGGGGTCTTCTAAAATGCATCTTCATCGACGCACTCTGTTGACGACAAAGACGTCCTGCAGCTTTATCGAAAACCGGCCCAGCAGGGGCCACGAACAACGGCATACCCCGGGCCTGTTCTAGAAAGGAGTAATAAACAGGAAACGCGAGAAGGAAAAAGAAAGCAGTGTGCTATAAAGCCAGCAACCGTCAGGGCTCTCTTTGATCGTCATAGACCCCCATACAGGGGGGACTTCAGGACGCAAGCTAACCAGAACCAAGATCCCGGTTATCGTTCCAGTGGGGAAGAAAACGCAGAGATCTCGGTCTGGCAGAGCGCTAGGGGTTTTCGTCATCCGATTGCAGGGTGTAGGGTCTGGGAAGGTTGCAAGGAGGGGTTCACATTGAGGGGGCATGGAAGGAGACTATTGCACCCATAGTCACTTGGGAGGATCACTGATAAGCCCCAGATGCGAGCCGCTGAAGGCCGTGTAGAAAACATACAATGCAGCAATACGTAACTCTGGGAGACTGCCTTCTCGTCTTTGCGCCCTAGAAGGAACCGACATTTGCGAGTTAGAGCTCGAGAGCGTATCGAATGCCTGGCATAAATCGCCTATTTCAAACCGTCACGAAAGCTCGGAGGCGGAGTCAACTGTGAGTCGAGAAGTAACGTGAAGGTCGACAATGCTTTCCAGGCTGCCCTGAGACCAGGCTGACAATTGAGCACGCTGCTAGATAGGAGATTCAGTTTGAAATCAGGCGAAACGAGATGGCCTGGAAGTATGTGTGGACGAAGCAAATGCATATGGACACGGCAAGGGGTGCGTGGTCAGGATGAACCGACGCGGCAAGCGTTCTATGTAGCGGAATTAGAGCCATAAAGACTGGCAGTGCTCGGCAGGTGGCGCAACAGAGAAAGCACGGACTGCCAAGCTTTTCCTAATCAACCTCGCCGCTGACGTTGGGTTGTGAGATCAACCCTTCACACTTCGTAGGGAATACACGACCAATTGCGGATGGCTTCGGACAGCCTGCAACATAAGATGAATCAGCTTCAGCGAGATTATAATCTGGTGTTCTGCCGAAACATGGCTTCTTCACTAGCGAGCTGGCAATTTGCACATCACGAAAAGCGAAGGGGGACCTCATGTATCAGTGTTGGAGACCAGGCCGATGTAGCCTCGAATTCAGATACACTCCGCCAAGCGGTCTATAATATTGTATCTACTTCTTGCGCCTCGCGGTCTGGGAAACGAGCCGCTTCTTGAGGTGTTTCGGCATCTTCTCTTTCCTCTTCTCTCGTTTCTCCTCCTTGACTGCCTGCTTATGCGCCTGCGAGCTGTTAGTCGCAAATTTCACTTTCCATTTTCATCAAGCGATGAATGGATGGGTGCTTACCTTTTTCTCCTCTTTATCCTCGAAGCGCTTCCCCCTCGGCGGTCCTTTGGAGAAGCGACTCTCATCGTCCTCCCCGCTGCTCCCCTCTTCGCTATCCAGAGGCGCGCCTTCATCCGACTCGTCGTCCGAACCCTTATCCTCACCCCCCTCTTTAGGCATGACGACCTGGTCCGCCAGCAGGTTGCGGTAGACTAGCTTGTCTCCCTCGCCGAGCCCGATCTGCTCCGCGTCTTTCTCGATGTCGTAGACCTGCTCCAGCGTCTGGGGAATGTACTGATTCCGGAACACCTCATTGTCGACTTCCACTTCGGCCGCGGTGAGGCCTTGGTCCTCCCTGGCTGACCTGACGGCGTACAGACGCTCGATTGCCTCTGACAGGGCGGGCTCTTCTGTGGGACCTTCCGACGCGATGATGAAGTCGAATATTGTTCGGTCAGACAAGGTGTCCACCCCTTTTTTTCGGAAGAAGTCGCCCGTATTCTTGATGTCCATGCGCAGGAACTCCAGGGATCGCGGGTGATCATGCTCGACGCTCTGGGATACATCGATGATGTATAACTGCTGCTTGTTGTACAAGATGTTGTACTCGCTCAGATCCGCGTGGACCAGCCTGCAGACCTGATACATGCGCCTCATAATGCCCAGGAGCTGAATATAGAGACGCTTCCAGAGCTCTTCGCCACCTTCTGCCTCGATAGCCGCGTCACGTAACCGTGGATAGGCATATCCTCTTCTGTCACCGAGGAAGCCCATGACGAGCACATGCAGCTTGAGCTGAATAGGCTCTGGGCAGGCGATCCCTGCGCCATGGATCCTCCTGAGGTTCCTGAACTCCTTCTCCGCCCACAGCTTAATCATCTTGCGGTTGTTACCCTTCTCCGCTCCGGCCTTGAACCGGTGTTCACCCGTGATATACCTCTCGCGGTCCTTGAAGCTCAATATGGCGGTCTTGTATACCTTGACGGCCCTCTGAACAGCTGCCCCGTTGAGGTCCGGATAGGCCACGGCGCCGTACACGTTTGCTTCCTTTCCCGTGCTAATGGCGCCATGTATCTCGCTCACCACACCACGGTTGATCATCTGCAGGAGGATCATCCGCGTCCGCTGGTCCAGGACCTGCTCGCTGGTGGCCCTGTCGGCCTTGTCCTTCTCCCGAGCCTGATCTTCCTTGACATCGTCGAGTCTAATCTTCGCGGCATGCTTTGATAGAGCTGATATTTGATCGTCGATATTTGAGGCTGTGTTCGCTTTGGGCTTTTGCTGGTTTGTGTGTAAGGGCATTTGCCGGTTGTAGTTTCTTGATATGTCGGCCTCCCCGTCGAGATCTAAGTCGCCGTCTTCATCGTCGTCGAAGATGTCGTCCAGGTCGTTCTCGTCTTCTTCGGTGTTGTGCTCTCCGGCGATAACAGGGGCGTTTGTCTCATTCTCCGGCTCGTTTGCGCCGCTGCGGGGGACCTCGGGGGCCGCGTCTATGGCCGTCGTAGCCATGTTGACTCGAATGCTACGAAGAAAGAGTCCCTGGTATGTATGCCGTAGGTAGGGGTAAGTGTTTTGCAAATTTTGTTCTCGAGTAATAGTCCCCGTACAAGCTTTTTAAATGTAAATGCTGAGTCACCTAGGTACAGGTCTGATGCGTCACCATTATTTTGCCCCTCGATAAAAGCGATTGCCCCTCGCACCTCTCCGGCCTTTTTAGTGGGGCTCAGCTTATCTATCTTATCAAGGACCACCCCCCTGAAGCCCCCCCCATATCCCCCAAACTTGGCGCCTCTATTCACATGCAAGGCATGATGAGCTTGAGAGGAGGGGATTCCCCTTTTGAGAAGTTCCTGAGTCTCTTTCAATATTGACCCTATCAGCCCCGCACCGTATTTGCTTGGTTATCATATTCAAGCTTGAATTAGTTGGCAAAAGGGTCTCAACTGCGCAATGATCGTCAGCGATGCCCCGTGCAGCGTTGCAGTGGTATCAGAGAATGACCACTACCCCAGAGACAGAAGACCGGGGCGGTCTATTCTGGATCTGAGGAGATGATTAACAAACTGATCGACTATAAGAAGGCATTCACTCCCATGATGTTGGCCCTTGTGGATCTACACTGCTTCGTCTAGGAGATCTATCATATCTATATGCCGCTGCGCATTGTTCCATAATTATGCGTAAATATGGATAGATTTTGGGTTACCTTGACATTGCTAATAAGATGGCTTTCCGGTCTGTTCCTGGCCCCTTCTATCATACGAGTGCCCTTCACTAATATGACCCAATAGCAGCGGCAGGCGCAAATGTGGAGGGGATCCCTAAGGCCCCTTTCGTGGGTTCGGGTTATGGCGTCTACTCCGTCTCAGACCTCGGTGGCATAGTTGTAGATTCCCAATACTCCGACGCTCGCGACGAAACAGGGGAGACTCTGATCCCGCCAAGCCTTAGCGACTTCGCCAGCACGTTTGTAGAGGATCTACAGAGCGTACTAGATATAGAGCTCGACGTCTCTATAGCCGACACAGCCGCGCTGGATTCTATCTTTCTTACCGTAAACGAATCGGTGGAGTATCTCGACGCGAGCGGTGCCCGAACAGCAGAGGGGTACACGCTCACGATCTCTCCCTCGGGCATCGTGATATCAGGGGCTAGCCCGCTGGGCGTGTGGTGGGGAACTCGAACGCTTCTGCAGCAGGCCGTCTTATCCGACGGCTCACTACCCCTCGGCCAGACTAAAGATGCTCCCGGCTGGGGGATCCGGGGCATGATGCTCGACGCGGCGCGACATTATTATCCACCCGAGGTGTGTTCTCCAGACTCCTGTGCTCTGCATTGGACCGCCGTGCTCCCAGAAGACTTGTCCACGAAGACAAGCCCTTCTTACGGCTCACAATACCGAGGGCAAACTGACACTTGCCACGGAATAGTTTCTTGTCGAGCTTTGCTCCTATATGAGTTTCTTCAAGCAGAATACATTTCACCTACACCTGAGCGACAACCTCTATAATAATGTCAAAATATATTCGAGGGAACGCTCATTGGAGCTATATGCCCGGTTCCGTCTCTGGTCGGACTCCGAAGGCGTAGCCGGTCTGAACAACCACAAGAACGAGTCTTACACCAGAGAGCAGTTCGAGGAGATGCAATCCGCCTGCGCTGCTCACGGTGTCACCATTATCCCGGAGATAGAAGCACCGGGACACGCCCTCGCAATCGTGCAGTGGAAGCCGGAACTAGGCCTAAGCGATGACCTATCGCTGCTGAACATCTCGCACCCGGACACGATCCCGACGATGAAGACCATCTGGAGCACGTTCCTGGACTGGTTCCACAGCAAGACGGTGCACATCGGCGCCGATGAGTACACGGCCGACGTGTACGACTACAACCGGTTCGTCAACGCGATGGCGGCGCACATCCGCTCGGCGTCGGGCAAGGGGACGCGCATCTGGGGCACGTTCCCGCCGCGGCCCGAGTACGGCGACGAGAACATCAATAGCACTGATGTCTCCGTGCAGCATTGGGCCTTCTTCGAGGACAACCCGTACCACGACTACATCCGCAACGGCTACGCGGTGCTCAACTCGGACGACACCTTCTACACCGTGAACAAGTGGTCGGGCAGCTACCCGCAGAAGGTCCCCATCGCGCGCACGTGGAACGGCGACCCGGCCACGGGCGGCGGCATCTGGCACCCGAACATCTTCGACACCAAGAACCCCGCCAACAACCCCGAGCGCTCCGAGCCCCTCGTCCTCGGCGCCGTGACGCCCCTGTGGAACGACTACGGCGCCAACGCCTCCACGTACTCCGAGGCGTACTACGTGTGGCGCGAGGGCATCCCCGCGCTCGCCGACAAGCAGTGGGGCGGGGACCTCTCGGAACCCGCCTTCTTCGCCGCGCTCGAAAAGCTGCACCCGCTCATCCCGGGCCAGAACCTCGAGCGCACCGTGAAGTCGAAGGGTCCCGTGATATTCAACTACACCGCAACCACCGGCGCCACCGACCAGTCGGGCAACGGCTACGATGCCGCGACCTCGTGCCCTCTGACAACGGAGTCGACATGGGCTATCGGCCCCGACTGCTCGCTCGAGACGCCGCTGCGGTCCAAGGGCCGCAACTACACGCTGTCGCTACGGCTCCTCGTCGAGGACGTCTTCGAGGACGACGCGACCATCATCCGCGGCGCGGACTCGGCGCTCATGCTGACGCCGAACATCACTCTGTTCGCCGCGGGCACGCACTTCCGGCTGAACACCACGGTGCCGACGGGGACCTGGGTCGAGCTGCGCATCGTCGGGCGCGGGGACCGCACATTTGCGAGCGTGCGGGCGACGAGCCTCGATGCCGTTGTACCGGAGGTCGGCGGTTTGGCGGATGCGGGTGGGGAAGTGGAAGAGGAGTTTCTGGCGCGGCTGGGCGTCAACGGCGAGTTCTTCGTGTGGACGCCTGTCGCGATCGAGGCTCCGATTGCGGGGCTGGGAGGCGAGGGTACTGGATGGACCGGGCAGCTCGCGTCTTTGGGTCTGACTTCTGAGGCTTAGTTGCGGTAACGGCATGCTTTGGGGAAGCTCCTGTCCCAGGGGGAGAGTTTGGGGGTGGGGGGGTGCCCCTATTGACGATTCACGAATAACGACGGCAATATTGTATTGTTAAAAGATTCACGTAATAAATTGCCAGATATGACGTATTGAGGATCCCCCGCATGAAGACTTCCCAATATCCATGTTAATTCTCTATTTCCATATCCTCTATCCAGGCAAATTCGCCCCTGGTTAAACCAGAACGTTGAGCCCCTTCCGCACCCGACTATGGCGGAGTCCGCAACAATGCGCCCTCTAATCCTAGCAGGGGGCAGGTCGACTCGTATGGGCTCTCCGAAACACCTACTCAAGCTTCCCAACAGAAAGCCCCTTTATCAACACCAGGCCGACATCCTTCGGGCCGTGCTTCCCGGATCAACGGTCTATATCTCACTTGCGCAAGAGTCCCCGCTCGACGAGACGTTGGGATCTGCCAGGAGGCACTCCGACGGAAACGGCGCCCCAAATGGCCCGGCAGACGGCGGGCTAGAAGTTATTTTCGACTCCAATGTCAACACTTCGGCGGAATCAAAGGGCCCGGCCGAAGGCCTTTTGTCGGCGTATAACGCATGTCCCGACGCGACATGGCTTGTTGTCGCATGCGACTACCCCTATGTCACCAGTGCCATGCTCCGGCACCTGATAAAATCGTACAACACTCCAGTGACCTGTTTCTGCAATTCCGAGGGCTTCTGTGAGCCTCTTCTCGCAATCTGGAGTCCAGCCGCCTTGGAGCGTCTCGCCGAGAATGTCGCGAGGGGCAAGTCGGGCCCCGCCGCCACCGTTCGGGAAATCAAGGGAACTATGTTGAGTGTTCCGGAGGGCTGCGAAACATGGCTTGTAGATGTGAATAGACAAGCGGACTGGGAGGCGGCATTGGAGAAATTGGTGGCCTCTGTATGAGTTGTGCATTCTTTGGGTAGGTGCCTACTCATACCGGCCAACCCCTAGACGACATAGGATAACAATCGACATTGTCTCCTTCGGATATATCGTCTCGTTCAATGTGAGCCCAGCAATTGGAAGTGATGTACGGTTGTAGCTTAGCGGGGCTTTGCTCTTTATTCAGGGCTACGGTCGGCCCGGACGTAGAGCTGAATTTCAGCACACCATGGCGGAAACGGTCGATGCTAGACGCGTGACCGTTCCGGCCTTTATTGCAGGTATTTGCTTCCGAACCGGGTACGCTCAGTCTGGCCCGCACTGGGACCTCCTGCGGCTGACCCTGAAGTTCTCGTAGATACGGCACCACCAAGAACCTGAAGCACGCGGCGGCAGCCCCCGGGTTTCCCGGCAGCCCGAAGAAGGCCGTCTTTCGTTTTCCGGAAGGCAACAGCGCCAAGATGACGGGATGGCCGGGACGTATCGCAAGCCCGTGAAATACGACTTCCGCGCCGATAGCCTCCAGAGCCGTCCGGACAAAGTCGTATTTCCCAGCCGAGACGGCCCCGCTGGATACGAGGACATCGTATACAGACTGTCGTGTTATTTCTCCAATCTCTCTCATAAGTGTATCCGGGTCGTCCGTTAGGGTACCCAAGAACGAGGCGCTCGCTCCGGTTTCTTGACAGGCGGCTGTCAAGAACGGTCCGTTCACATCTAGAACGGTGGCCTGGCCGGAGACAAGTTCCTTTCCGGTCGACAAGACTCCCACGGACGGCCTCTTCACCACCAGAACGCTGTCGATCGCCGCCGACGCAAGCGGCATGACGTGCGCAGTCTCAATAATCTGACCAGCCTCCAGGACGACGTCACCCCGCGCAATGTCCTCCCCGGCGAATCTACGATTCGCGTTCCTCGAGACGGGTCTGGAGACCAAGATAACACCCTTCCGCTGGGGGCAATACCGCGTGTCCTCGTACTTCACGCAAGCGTCGAAGGACTCCCCCGGCGCCTCGCGGGCCGGGAATTTGGCACCGGTCATAATCTCCACGGCGGGGGACAGGTTCTCGTCGACGCCATCGGGGATCACAGGGGGCTCCCCGCCCGCCGCGACAGTACCCTGGACCCGGAAGCTGGCCGGCGTCTCCGGGGATGCGTATAGAGTATGCGCGGAGAAGATTGCGAAACCATCCATAGCCGAGGAGTCGAACTCGGGCGTGGACAACGGGCTTACATGGTCGCAAGCCGCGATCCTGCCCACTCCTTCCGTGATTGGGACGCGCTCCTGGCCGTCGGTAGGCGACTTCCTCCGTCGTTGCTCACGGGCGATATCGCGTATCCGCTGAAGGGAAGCCGCATATGACATCGGCATCATGTCAATTTCTTGCTTGGATGGGCCACATGGTAAATTGGAGGTAAGCCGGGATGTGGTACATCACTGAGCGTTTCCTTTGTATATCACTGACAGCATGGAATACAGGTTCAAACGTTAGGGCCTACGACCCAGTTTAACCGTCTACGCGCGTTAGAGTTAGTCTAGAGCTAATGTGTAATGGATATGCTCAATTAAGAAACTACTGCAACGGTGATGTATCTGTGAGGTAATAGAGAAGGCGGAGCAGCTCCTCCTTCGTCCAAGTATGGCATAACCTGCCCCGAGAGAACGGAAAACCCGCCAAGATCCCTGTCCTGCATCTCCCGCGGAATCCCACATCTCTGGATCTATGTACTAATCATCACCCGGCAGCGCGGGGACCAACAGGGTTTGTGGGGCGCGCACCTTGATCTGCTTGCGCACCCAGGCCTGCATGCGCTGCAGGTCGAGCATATTGTCGCCGACGACGGCGTAGAATCCCTCGTCCCAGATGGCCTGGCTGACGGGCTGGAGGGCGTTGAGGCAGCTGGCGATGTAGCCGAGGTACATCTCGAGCCCCTGGAGCGCGTCGAGGACCTCGTACTCGGTGCGCCGGCAGTCCTCCCTGGGGAACAGGGACTCCTTGAGGACCTCGGCGCGGTGGAGGCCCTCGGTCGCGTCCTCTCCGAACTTGTCGACCTGCGGCCTGAATTTGGATTCCATCCCCCGGGCGATGCGCAGGAGCACCTGCAGCCCCGCCTCCACCTCGTAGTCGGCGATCAGCTTCGGAATCAGGTGCTCGTAGATGTCGACCAGCTGTATCATCGTCTCGTGCGTGTTGCCCATCCAAGTCACCAGCCTCCGACGACGGTTCGTCAGGTCTTTGTCGGAAACGGTTTTCGCCGCGTCTTTGCTCGATGCCTAGGCCACGGCTTGTGACTGCTGCTCGCGGACCTGTACCTGCTGCGCCGCCTTGGCCTGGTCCGGGATCTTCTCGATCCTGATCGCTCCAGCTTTAAACGTAGGTTGTTTAGATATTGGGTCCCACCGTGCTGCGGGACGTGTCAGCATCGACGGTCTATTAAGCTCAGGAATGCCATTCCTTACCCATCGTAAGTTCATTGGCCGCTCTCGCCCTACCGTCTTCGGAATCCCAGTATCCGAAGTGAAAGGGTATAAACGTCTGTCCAGGGCTGACGCCACCCACGAGGGCCTTCATCTCCACCGCCCCTCGTTTGGATCTCACAATCACCATCTCGTTATCCTCGACGGCAAAGCGGGCGGCATCCTCCTTCGAGATCCGAATAGCGGGCTCTGGGCAAGACTTCTGTAGCTGAGTACGCCCCGTCTTGGTCCGCGTATGGAAGTGAAGGGCTTTTCGACCGGTCGACAGCATCAGCGGGTACTCCTCGTCGGTGGCCTCGATCGGGGGGTTGTAGTGGCAGGATTTCAAGATCGCCCGGCCCGCCGGGTTGAACCTCTTGTACTCCTCCTTCGAAAACGGCGCGCCGGTCTCGAGGTTGTGGCCGAAGCTCTCGCAGTAGTCGATGTCGGTGTAGAAGTGGCCGTCGGCGAAGAGGCGCTCGGTGCCCTGCGGGTTGGCCTCGTTGCACGGCCACTGGATGCCGGAGCCGCCCGTCAGCTTCTCGTAGGTGAGGCCCGTGTAGTCGCAGGGGCGGCCGGCGGACAGCTTCTTCCAGGCCTCGAAGACCTCCTCGGACGTCGCCCAGGGCAGCAGGTCGTTGCCGTCCTTGTCCCTGAAGCCCATCCTCCTGCCGTAATCTAGGAAGATCTCAAGGTCCGACTTCGCCTCGCCCGGCGGGTCCACGGCCTTATGCGAGAGGTGCACGGTGCGGTCCACGTTCGTGAAGCAGCCCGTCTTCTCGGCCCACTGCGCCGCGGGGAGGACCACATCCGCCACGGCTGCCGTCTCGGTCATGTAGATATCCTGGCAGACGACGAAGAGTTCCGGCTGCGTCAGGACTTCCCGGACCCTCGCGAGGGTCGGAAGGCTGACCAGCGGGTTCGTGGCGGATATCCAGAGCATCCTGATGGACCCGTCCGCGATATACTTAAGCAGGTTCTCCACGTGAGTCGGCTCGTTCCAATGGGGAACCCGGATAGGTGCGATGTTCCACATCTGCGCAAGCTCGTTCATATGGTCCAGGTTCAGGTGATTACGGAAACCCGGAAACTCTCCATCGCATCCCGCTTCTCGGTTGTTCTGAGCGGTCGGCTGGCCGTTCATTTGTAAGATCCCGCTCCCCGGTTTTCCGATCAGTCCCCGGAGAAGATTGATATTGTTGATTTGGCACGCACTGGCGGTCGCTTGGTTCGACTGGTAAACTCCCTGTAACGCCGTAGACAGCAGGCTCTTCGTGGTTCCTAGTATCCGAGTCGCTTCCTTGAGCTGTTCAACGGGGACACCTGTGATCTCCTCGACGTATTCGGGAGTGTACTTCCGCACAGTGTCCCTCAACTCCTCCACGCCAACGGTGTGTTTCGAAACGTAGTCCTCGTTAATCCACCCATTCTCGAACAGGAGGTGCTGAATCCCGTTCAGCAGCGCCAGGTTAGTACCGATCTTGGGCGCCAGATGCACAGTAGCCTTCTGAGCGGTCGCAGAGTTGCGTGGATCGACTACGATCAGCTTCGGGGGGTTTGGACCATGCAGCCGGTCCAACACGCGCGCCCACAGCACGGTCTGGGTGGCTGCCATGTTGTGGCCGACCAAGAATATGCAGTCGGTATAGTCTATATCGCCGTACGATCCCGGCCGCCCGTCGGAACCGAACGACTCTCTCATAGATGCGGCTGCTGTCGCCGTACACAGGCGAGTATTCCCATCCCTTATTCGTCCTCATTCAGCGGCTGAACCTTAGGATCCGGACTTGAATAACGTACATGTGAAGAGTGTGAAGGCCGGCCTTTCCGATGACAGCTAAGGCATAGTACTCCTCAAGAAACAGCTGGCCCGAGGTGTAGAAGGCAATGCTGTGATTCGTCAGGTGTTTCGCGAGTTTCTTGGACTTCTCGACGATGAGACCCATCGCCTCGTCCCAGCTCGCGGGCTCCAGCTTGCCATTCTTCCGAATAAGAGGCTTGGTAAGCCGGTCAGGTTGGTTCATAGAATTCCATCTATTCACGCGGCACATTAGCTATCAGGGAGTATCTTTTCTCCTTTAGACCCTAAACTGGAGTGCAGGGCGTCATACGCACCCGTGCAGTCCCTTCGGGCCCAGTCGTCCCTTGTTCACGCGATCAGTGACACGCCCTCGGACTCCAACGACTTTCCCATCCTTAACACCCATGTCTAAGCCGCAACCATTGCTAGGACACCCGTTAGTAAAGACACAGTAATATCCCTGTATTTCCTAGGAGGCGTAGCACTATACCTGCAAAGAACGCAGGCACTCTGTACCCATTTCTCAGGTTCCTCATCGCATGCCTTATCCTCGCGAGGAGGCCATTGGTGCTTATACGGGGTTCGCGGGCCCCATATATCCGCGATGGAATCGCGCGTCTGGAAAGCGGGCGCACCACAGGGATGACTCCCCATTTTGAACAGTCAGTTCCCAGACAGGCAACGTATAATCTCAAGAAAAAGAAGTTGCCAACCCAACAAGCTAGCAGCCCGCATCACATCTCCAGCAGTCAGCAGCCGGGCCGGCGGCCGCCCTCTTCTTCTACTACCCCCCGCGGCATCTCTAGTAGGGAGACATCCGGTTCCCATTATTAATAGCCTCGCTGTCATCCGTCCGGTTGAGTGTGGCTAGTTACCGCGCTAACACCGATCGCATGAGTTGTTGCGTGGGGCCCGATGCGGACGGTTCCTGTTCGGAGGGCGGGATTACTTAGCTGATGATCTCGAGATGATGTCACACAACAAGCAGTCAGCATCCTCCGGAGATCAGTCCCGTCATCCATAAATACCTAATGCCGCCAATTCCAGGGTAAAAGGTTCGGGGACTTCTGCTCTGGGGATAGGCAGTAGGCAATCCGGAGGTCGTTATTATTTCCCCTGCACCCAGGCGTGAATAAAGACGAGCATATGATGGAGCGCAGCGGCGCAACTACGCAGTAGGACATTCATGGAGTTGCGATCCGGCGAGATGGCGGTTCTTTTTTAGTTTCTCCAGGCCCTTGGCGTAAGGACCCTTCAGGGGCTGGCTCTACCTTAATTCAATCCAACCCCCGACCTTGATAACAGAATTCATAGACGGAGAGGAAGCTGTTGGATCCCAGTATACACTTCGAGCCTTACAAGTGTATTTGACCAAGGCCGGCTGAGAGTTTATGGCCGGCGCAGCGCTTTATACATGTTACAAGTCAGCATCAATTTAACTGTATGCTGATACGTACGTTAATCCAACGTCTTTATATTCGAATTTACAGGGGCTCTTATACATATATGCTGTATTGCAGAAGCCAGTATTTCTTCTAACCTACGTTACTCCACCTCGCTTTCCTGCGATACACCCTTAACCCCACCCCTTTTTATATGCATCACACCTTACTGCTTGCTACAACAACTTATGTAGGCAAGATCCGCATGTTTATCATCAGACAGCCGGAGGCTTGTCTTCGTATTTCATTCATCCAGCCACACAGGTCGCGGGTCCAGGTCCCCAGGTCAGCGACTAACTGGACATTCTGTCTGGGCCGGCGTTGGATCGGCTCCCCTAAGCAGCGTACAGCTATCTACACGTATGTAGCTAACGTACTATACCTCTCGTTCGTACGATTGGGGATATCACGCACCATCTGCCAGTCTCACTAATCTCAACAGCTTTCTCGATCCGACAGCAAAAGCAAACTCCCTTGGTTTCCACCGTCCCATGTTTATCATCAATATCCATGACGCGTTTCCTTTGATAGTCTACGAAATTCGTTGTGCTGTGTGTGTATGCAATACCAGTCGGCCCTAGATGGATAGAGGGGTGGAACATCCGACCCGGACTGGGGGCTGCTTCACTCAGTCCGAACCCCGACACCGAGCTTTTTTGCTAGGCGAAGGAAGCCTTCATACATATAATGCGACAATGGGGCCGATGTGGCACAATCACACAAGCATCCTACAGAGCCGACTAAAATGCCCGCGATATGCAGACCACGTAGCAATCTCAGCAGACGTGCAATGAAGACAGGTCGCAATCGCCCGAACGGAGAAAAGAACCAATGACAGATAAGCCCGTTTATGCAAGGTATAAGTTTCTCATGAGGACTTCGCTGCCGGCTCAGCCGTGTTCGGGGAAGTTTCTGTCGGCGTTTTGATGGCATCGGGTTGCGGGAGGGCACTCGTGTCGACCTCCGGTTGATCGCTATCGTCTATTGACGCGGGTTCTTCCTCGACCGGGCCATCGAGGGTGGTAGGCTTGAACGCATCGTCATCTTCGACAGGTGCGGGGTCGTGACCACGGCCGCTGTTACTGGCTGATATGCCAACGGCTGGGGCACCTCCCTCAGCGATCATCTGTTTCGTCGAGCTCACGATCTTGTCAGCCTCGCTCACTTTTCCTCCTGCGTCGGCTGAATCACCCTCTACGCCGATGGCATTGTCTTTGTTCTGCTGGTTTTTGAGCAATGCCGCCTTGTCAAATCGCACAATCATGCAAGACAGATTGTCCGTACTGAAGCGGGAAAGTGCGTGATCCACCAAAAGCTTCGAGGCGGCTACCGGGTCCTGTATATCGCGGACCAAGTCAACGGCTTCTTGATCAGAACACACGTCCCAGAGCTAGCGAGTATTAGCATTGAATCCGCATCACATAGAGTCGCATAGTGATTCTTACCCCGTCGCAAGCGATGATGATGAACTCATCCAGCTCGGCCTGGATGACGGTTTCCGTCGTGTACGGATGGCCAGTCACGAGATCTTTCATGTAGGTATCTCCAAGGGCTCGGGTCACAGCCAGTACCCCGTTGACACGGTTGTTGAGGATAAGGCCACCGGCGTTGGCAATGCGCTTTCCCTCATTCTCGTCGCTACCCTTGTGGTCGTAAGAGAGTCGCAACGCCTTCCCGGCCCGGCATAAGATGATACGAGCGTCACCGACGTTTGCGGTATAAAGAACACGTTGTCGTTGCGCGGAACCTTTTAGCTTTGCGTGAGCAGCTTCGGGTATGGTGATGTTACTGCTGTCATCTTCCATCTTGCCTTCCTTAGACTTCGATGCCTCGCTAGCCTTGGAAGCAGCCGCCGTTGCCGGGGCAATAGCCTGGGAGCCGGTCGCGGAATTCGAGCTAGGGACCCGGTCCTCCCAGCGGAGGACGGCTATCGCAGCGGTACAGCCACTGTTCTTCAGAGGCAGCTTCTCCAGTTGAGCATCGACATTGGTGAAGGTTTGGTCTAGTAACTCGGGAATAGGAACATTGGGATTTTTCCTTATCGTCTCCTCGAGAATGAGATGCAGCTTCTTGCCACACCAGTCGGCGGCAAAGGTGCCAGCGTGACCGTCAAAGATGGCGAAATATCCGTTATCCGTCTCCATCATGTCCTGCGCGGCATGCTCCGACTGCGCATCGACCCCTTCTCCAGAGGTCTGGGATTTCAGACTTTGGCTTCCGGCGTCCGTAGCGAGCTGGGGCGCCGGGGTATGGAGGAAGTTGTAGAGGAAGGCATGGGTGTCCTCCATAGTCCGACGGCATTTCTTATTCCTGTCTTCCCAGACGCCGACACGGAAGGTGGATCGAGGTCCGGGAGTAGAGTCGCCGGCGGAATTGTTATGCTGACCTTGAGGTACGGCAAGGGACTGGTCTTGCTTGCCCAGTTTCTGCAAGGACGTTTGGGTGTTGAGATCGCTGTTGCTCCTGCCGGCCTGGGAGAAGTTCAACGTGTTCTTCGCACTAGCTATAAGGCTGCTGGCCTTGCTTCCCACGCCGCTACTCCTCCGCTTCTTCTCCGTTCCCGTATCGGCGTGATGTCTTCCTGGCGGGCTGCCATTGCCACTACGCTTCTCCCCACTAGTAGCGTGATCGGATGGCTTCGTGCTATCGGTCTTAGCCTCAGGTGATGGAGACTTCTTGTCGGACTTCGGGGAATCCGATGCTGCAGATTCGGACTTGTTTGCCGCGGAGCTAGAACTTCCGCCGAACATTCTATTCAGCAGACCTCCCTGCGAGGAGAGACTGCGCCGCTTGCCTCCTGCCAGATTTCCGAAATGTAAAATGGCACTCGAGGATAAGGGATGTGGTGCCTGCTGAGCGAGTCTTTTGTAGAAGACTCTTGCGAGTGGTCGATAGGTTGGCGGGGTTGGAGGATCGGCAAAGGCAGGGGTCGAACGCGGCTGTGCAGCAGACACTACTTAGATGGTTGTCGTGGTTGTGATAGGCTCTTGACAGCAGGCGAGACGGTGGCTACGTGAAAGGCGAATCGCTTAATGAGTAGAATCTACCTTAGAAACTTGGTGGAGGATTTCGTATGCGGCGAATACGCAAGGTGTGTGGCGTAGGTGTTATGCTTCGAAGCGTTCGGCTCGTGCCTACAAAAAAGGGATAAATAACCTTTTGTCAGTTCGTCTTTCTCTCCATGTCCGGTAGTTGGTCAAGATCAATGGATGCTATGGTATGATGTAATACAGCGCAGCGGGAAAAAGTGAACACCAAAGCATCGCCTGGCCGTAGGCGCATGTAGTCGACCCCGACGTAGAGAAGGACTACGTTCGTATTAACCGGTAAGACCCCGGGGGCTCAGGCAAACAACTAGTCGCCTTTAACAGGTAATCGTGGCAACACGGCGAGCGAGCGGGTTGAAGACTGCTAACTAATGATACGCCGGGAACAATGAACGATTAGGGGGGACGTGCTATGGCTTGTTCCGCACTGGGTGAATCGGGGTTTCGAGAATAAGAGACAACAAAGAAAAGGGAGGCGTTGCTGGACAGGAAAGAGTGATGACGAATTCAGAGGGGTAGGATATAGTAGAGCCAAAGGGGAGGGCGGGGGGTTGTTTGTGTTGTAGATGACATCCCAGGACTCACTGAAACTGAAGGTATAGTAAGTAAGTAGTACTACTTTCGTACTTTCTCTACTCGTCGCGCTGACGCTACAAATCGGACCTTATCTTTCGATAGAATAGACCTTCAATGTTAAGCGCCTCTTGAATCTAACGGTTAATTGATATGTATCCCAATGCGCCTCGCAACCGCTTCAAAAATCATCCAATATCGAAATTATGATGATCGAGACTGGCTCGGATTCCTCATGTAGGATTTCTTTCCCTTTTAAGTGCGGGGTCGTGTGAGAGAGACTTCGTGTGCAACGGGGGAGAGAGAGGTTGATCAATGGTCGTTGATGTTTGATTATGTTTCAGGTTATGAACCACAATACCCTCGTCTGCCTCGCTTTCGTTGACCTTATCGTCGGTTTTGAGATTGGGGATTTGGGGGAGGAGAGGTAACGTGATTGAATTGGGGAGAATGATGGAATTCATGGGTCCAACCTACTCCACGTCCCGGACCTGGAGGGGTCGCTTTCCCATGCAGCTTAGGCTCGGCGGGGGAATGGCCCGACGGTTCGGCCGTACGGTACCTAGAACCCGCCTAGAACCACCTGCAGGTAGGATTTCAGTGGGTAGGGGCCACCTGTAGCCAGCTACCGTAAGCTCTCGAGCTACATACAGGCAATTACTAAGTACGTTAGATCATACTGTATGCATATCATGCCCGTCTTTACGTGGCCTGTGCTTGCACCCTTCGGCATGTATGTGGCACCAGTTACAGGGAAGGCAACTTACAGCACGACACTCGTCATGCAAGGCTGCTGGTGATCTATTTGAGTTATTACATTGCTGAGAGAAATTTGTTATTTTTATTTTTAATCTTGGTCACAACAGCAGAAGATGACATTGGAGGTATCTCGGGGCCGGCGTCCCCGGACCGAGGTCCCCACTTGATCCCGTTAGCATCCGGCCCACACCGGGCGTCGACGGGTGAGAAAAGTAGACCACCGCGCTACGATGCCGTGCCATTTGCTCAGCAGAAATCCCCTCTACAAAAACGCTTTGTTTGAGGGTGTTTCCGGTTCGAGATTCAGGGTCCAGGAGAGCGAGGAATGAGCGGCTAGTTTAGAGAGAGAGAGAGAGAGAGAGAGAGAGAGAGAGAGAGAGAGAGAGAGACGAGAAGGACGTGTGGGCCGTTGGAGACACCGAGGGCGATTCTCGGCTGAGCATGGGTCGGTAGACGCGATGTAATAATAGTGTGCAGTAATCCTCTCCCACCAGACAGCTGACGAGAAACCGTAACATGCAGATCAAACGCCCGTAACTCCGTACGTCACTCTTGCTTAACCTCTCCCACGTGAAATCGTGACATGGTCATCGGTGCCGCGGATCCATAAACGGCCTTGCAACTTCGGGCTCAGCTACCTTCTTAGACTGTCAAGGCGGGCTTGAAGGTCGTCATCACCCGGATCGCCTCCACCACCGCTCGGTCCACCGATCGCCTGGGCAATGCGTCCCTCGGGCGCTTTCTCGGCCTGCAACCCGGTGGGCGTCTCCCCGAACTGCGGGGATGTTAGATCTTCTGAGACCTGGTGTCTGGTACGAACTTGCGGGCTACTCACGGCTCGGTTGAGGTCTACGCCGATTTCCTCCAGTACCTGCTCTACGACCTCGTCTCCTTCCTCCTCCAAGCCAACGTCCATAGCGTCGTCAACGGCATCGTCCATCATCTCCTGCCGTTGCTCCATTATGTCGTTCTCTCGTTCGAACTCCATGGCGATGCGCTGCAAGGCAGGTAAGTTCATCGACCGGTTCATGCTGCCGAGAGCCATGGTGGCGCCCTTCATGGCCTGCATCATCTGCTCGTTCGTCCGATGGGTCTGCGGCGGTAGGGGTCAGCGTTCTGCCACGGCACCAGATTCCTCTACCAACCCACCTGTAAGCGCAGCGATATCTTCTGTAGTTGACTCCTCATCCCGTAAAACTTCTCGATGTATCTATGAACAAACGCAATATCAGCCACCCGGTCGCGTCCAAGAGCCAGATCCCTGGCTTATAGAAAGGTATCCCACACCTTCTCGTCCGGACGAGGTCTTTTGCTTGGATCTTGGCGGCGCCCATCTGGCCCTTCTGGGCGCTCTGCTTTATCTGGTTCACGAGGGTCTTCTCTTGCTTCTCGAGCTTCACGCGGACCTGGTCGAGTTCTCGGATGGCCTTATCGAGCATTCGCTGGTTCTTGCGTAGCCGCTCGGCGGGCGTCATGCGCTTACCGAAGGCCCATTCTAGGATCTTACCATATCGTCGTCAATTCTATACTAGATGCAGCGTTGACGTAGATCACGGCATGTGTTTGCTTACATTCATGATGTTGGCTGGAGGGGGATAAGGGCGGTCGCGATAGTGGGTAAGGCCGACAGCTCAGGCGAGAGAGCAGGAGAGGCCTCTAGCAGAAATGAATTGGATTATGGCTTTGACGTCACGTATGACACCAGGCCCGTTGATGATGACTTCGGTTGTAGAAGGCTATGTATGTAGAGGTTCTAGCGGCGGCTGGAGCAGATACAGGATACACAGGTATGAAGCTAAGGCAGTAGTACTACGAAGCTGGGCAGTTCTATACCTCATTTTCGCTTATCAGCACCGGTTATCGATTCGGTACCTGATGCACTGTACTTAGTACGTAAAGGCTCGCTATTGGCAGGTGACAAGGTGGGGCTTCGGGTGGTGGACAGAGTGACGATTTAGGTGGCTTGCCAGTGTTTGAGAGGAAGCACTGGAGCATGACATCAACTGCATTTGCTGGAAGAGAGAGTCGACTAGTCACAAAGCATGTACCTAGGTATACCTTTAACCAGGTTAATTAACTATTTAAGTTAGTGGCATAATTCGTTTAGCTAGCATAACCCGGAAAGCCCCCTCCCCTTGCAAGTGCCCGCTACACAACGACATCAGGGTCGGTCGGGATCGGGATTCTTTTTACTGCGGAGACGGAGGGAAAAAAAGAGAATCATTATCACACCACCCGATCTTTTTCCCTAAGTTACCTCCGAAGTTAGACGCGCCACCCTTTTTTCACCGCATCCTTCGAAAATAACCAACTCTAGATCAACACGTCGACCCTGATGGAGCACAGATTGCAGAACAACCACTAGCAAAGAAGATGAGCCAGCAGTATTCTAAGCGCAAGGGCAAGGGCAAGGGCAGGTCCCCCCCTCTGGGACAAAACAGCCAAGAAGATGACGGCCAAGCTGAACACAGCCGGCACGCCGCCGATCCCGACGTCCCGTCACCCGCACAGTCCTCCGGACGACCAGGTTACATGACTGTCGGCTCGGGTTCCACATCTCATCACGCCGCGAGACTTCAGTCACTCATCGACAACGATTCCGGATACGGCGGTAGCATAGCAGGTGACGACTTCATGGCCGCCGGATCGACTTCCTCGTCCTCCAAATTTCCTCTCGGGTCTCCTCGGATTGATCCCACCGTTAACGGAGATATGCGGCATTCGTCCCAGGGTAGTCACAGCCCGGATCCTCGAGGTCAAGATGCCGCCATCCACCAGCTATGGTACAACAAGCATCGGGTCACTTTGGGGCGGGCCATCAACCAGGTCGTCGAGCTCTTGGAGGGGCTACGGGAGATGAATGCGACCTGGCCCGCCATTTACCCTACCGTCCAGCGAGCCGATATTGCCTCGCTCGACCATTCCACCCCCCGCCCGGGCATACAGCATACGGCATCCGCTGCCGGCGACTACATGCCGCCGCCCCACCCGCGACCCGTCCAGCGATCGATGACCAGTCTCGAGGATCACCGTGCCGCCGAGTCGAGTAGGGATGCCGAGGGCAAGGCCGCCGTGGACGCCCCGAGATTAGTTACGCCGCAAATCGCCCACGAGTTCTCCGTTTTAAAGCTGGATTTGAAGTTGGGCGCTCTACACCAGACCCAGCTTGTCCACTCTTTGGAAAAGGGCTCCGTGGCTGCTCTGCTAGACGGCAAGATTAGCTCGAGCGTCCGACACCTCCAGGCACTGCGCGAGCGCATAGAAGATACGGCTAGCAAGGTTCTCGTCACCGGAGACCTGAATGCGGGCAAGTCGACCTTCTGCAATGCTTTGTTGCGCCGCAAGGTTCTGCCCGAAGACCAACAGCCCTGCACGAGCATCTTCTGCGAGGTTCTCGACGCGAGAGATAATTCCGGCGTCGAGGAAGTCCATGCCGTTCACCTGAACGCTGTCTACGACCGGCACGACGAGTCAACGTACGATGTGTTCTCACTGAACGACTTGGAGAGGATTGTCATTGATAACACAAACTACATGCAATGCAAGGTTTACGTGAGAGACGTGCGGTCGGTCGACGAGTCCCTGCTCAACAACGGTGTAGTCGACATCGCATTGATAGACGCGCCAGGGCTCAATTCAGATACGACCAAGACCACCGCTGTCTTCGCACGGCAGGAGGAGATCGATGTCGTAGTATTTGTGGTCTCTGCTGCGAATCACTTCACGCAATCGGCCAAGGAGTTCATCTGGGCTGCCGCTTCGGAGAAGGCCTACATCTTCATGGTCGTCAACGGGTATGATGTCATTCGCGACAAGGAACGATGCCAGAAGATGATCTTAGACCAAGTCTACGGTCTAAGTCCACGGACCTTCAAAGAGTCCAGCGAGCTCGTGCATTTCGTGTCCAGCAATGCCATACCAACAGCACCATCTCCACCCGGCGGTCCCAACGGAGGCGGCAGCTCTAGTGGCGGAGGTGGGGGCGACGACCCCGGTGATGACCCTAAGGGGAAGGGCAAGGAAAAGGAGAAGTTGCGAGATTTCGAGAGGCTAGAGCAGTCGCTCAGGCGCTTCGTCTTGGAAAAGCGAGCTAGATCCAAATTAGCTCCCGCTAGAACCTACCTCATGAACATCCTCAACGACGTCCACACCCTGGCCACTGTCAATTCAGATGTCGCGCGGGCGGAGTTAGACCGAGTCCTGCAGGAATTAAGGGAGATCGAGCCGCAACTCGAGTCATCCAAGAAGGCCAAGTCGGAGGTGAGCGATCAAGTCGATCAGAGCATCGAGCAGACCTGCCAAGACGTTTACGACCACAGTCGGACGACTCTCAACAGTGCCATCGCGCACGCCGGAGATAGCAACCTGGGCGTACCGTACCCGGGCATCTTCAGCGCCTTCCAGTACGCCGAGCACATTAAAGAGGCACTGCTCACAGAGATTTCGTCTTCAGTCGCCGACTGCGAAGAATACGCGCGGACGCAGACGGTCGCCGGTGTAAACATGATCAAGCAACTCGGCATACTGCACCTCGGCGATGAATATCAGGACCTCAACTTCCGCGCCGACGTCATGTTCCGGCGGAGACGGGATGCTCTAGCCAAACATGTCGATGTTCCCACCGAGATATGGGACTTCTTTGATTTCAACACACTCATGCAAAAGCAGGAGAAGCTGGCTGGTACTGGCATGGCACTGACGGTAGCCACTGCTGTCGGCAGCCGCGTGCTCGGTGGCATGGGCTGGATGGACCACGCGTTCACCGTAGCAAAGCTCGTCGGCAATGACAACCTACGGAACATGATCGTGCCCGGTCTTGTTCTAGCAGGTAAGCTACTACTATTCTACCTCCGCCTCCCCCATAGTTATCCCCACTTCTTTCATTCCCCCTTCGCCTCCATTCTCCATCTCCCAACCTGTCCATAAACAAGCAGACATAACGCTAACGCCTCTCGCGTCTAGTCGTCTCGGCAGCGGCCTACGTGCTCCAGCAGATTCCCAACTCGCTGCCACAGCGGCTGTCGGCCAAGGTGGCGGCCCAGCTCGAGGCCATCGACTACGTCCACGCCAACGGACAGCGCATCTCGGGCTCGGTGCGCAAGGTGCTGCGCATTCCCGCCGACAACCTCCGCGTCGGCCTCCAACGCTCCGTCGAGCAGCTCGGCACCCGCCGCGACGAGACCCTCAAGACGCGCGGCGAGAGCGAGGTCGCGCTGCGCTACTTCGGCAACCTCGTCCGCAACAGCGCCAAGCAGAGGGCCGCCGTCGAGGCCGTCGACCTGGACGCGCATCCTGCTGCCATCCAGATGTGAGTGAAGATGAGAGGACAAAGGAAGCGGGAAGCAAGAGAGAGGGAGACGGGGTTGTGAAAAGTGGAAAGTGTAGATTGATGGATGGATGATACATGGAAATGCGAGCGCGATTGCATGAACATTACAGCTGGGCCGGGCGTTTTCCGCGACATGAAGTTTTCTGATTGTGAATTTTTCGATTACGTCACAAGCACATACCACCTCGTTTTTTCTCTTCTTAACCCCCTCGCAAAACCGGCGGCGAAAAGAAGACAAGACACTTGTTACGCAACATTTTCTTTGTTTGAACGTTGGCGTTGACGGCGAATCGATGGGATGATCGAACGACGTGAGGGGGCAAAGGAAACCTCCGGCGAGTGTGGCGGCTGGTGGCTGCCTGGTTGTTTTGGTCCGTAGACCAGCAGGTTGACGCGACCAGGCGGCCCGGGAAGGTTTGGTGGGAATGAGTGAGTAGGCGAACGGGCATGTTAAGCAGTAGGTATATATCTGCTTGCTTGCTTGCCTGCCTGCTTGGCTGGTTGCTCGTGCGCTGTGGAGTTCGCGTGATTGTGTTGTGAGCGAGCGGGTGGGTGCAGGATGCTGGAACTGGAAGAGAGAAAAATTGCCTCTACGATGGATAGACAGACTTGTGTACCTAGGTAGTCTTTCTGAGCAGATTCGAACCTGAAAACCCCCCTTCTTACACTCCATGTCTGGCTGCTTGGTCCTGGTGTCCGGTGTCCGGTGTACGGTGTTGGTTTACCTGTTTGATGCCTAGAATAAAAGTGAAGTGCCAGGGGGATAAACTGGAAACCAGAAGGAACGAATACTCGTAAGGAGGTGTGGGTTAGATATAGTCAGGATACGGTACTCTGAAGGGCTTCTCAGGAGACGTGCTGGCCGGTAGCGTGTGCGGTGTGGAAAGGAGGGCGGGATCGCTGGGGAAAATTGGGAGGTATCTGATTGTGCTGAGGTTCGGAAGGATGGTGGCACTCTGCCGTGGAGTTGACCTCTCTTCTCTGT
The DNA here is from genome assembly GCA_004155055.1 of Monosporascus sp. CRB-8-3. Taxonomy (NCBI): domain Eukaryota; kingdom Fungi; phylum Ascomycota; class Sordariomycetes; order Xylariales; genus Monosporascus; species Monosporascus sp. CRB-8-3. Next base: position 158,639 of record QJNZ01000027.1, on the reverse strand, counting down.
TGTAACGTCGTGTTAAGATGTTTGACCCGAAGGGCGCAGTTTATGTTGAATAAGATCTCCAAGACTAAGCCCTTGGTCACTAAAATAGGGGTAATTGTTCAAGGGGTTGTTTGCTTGACCGAATGGGGCGATGGTGTTTTTGGGCCTTGAGTAATTAGGGGGGTTGTTTTACAGGTGTATGTGTCTGAGATATCGTGCTCTTTCCATGGCGCATCCTCCTTACCGTGAAGTTTGAGTTTCCGGTGTGATAAAGGGTCTGGCATATTTGTTGGTTGTTCGTGTAAGTGTCCAAAAGGCTATTGTAAGCATCAAGTACAGCACTAAACCACTTTTCCTTGGACAGCCTCCGGTGTCAACGCTTCTATGTGTGGCCACTTGAGTCTTTTCTATGGTTTCAGGACGGCAGATCATGGCATAACATCTAAGCTGAAAGCTGTCTCCTGTAACGCTAGATAGACCACCTCAGCGCTCGCATTCCTGACGAATTCTGTGCTCCGTCATGAATTCCTTCCAATATGCCTTTCCCTCCGGTATCAGGGCACGCATTCCCTCTTTAAATGTCTCACAAAACTATATATGAGCCATCAACTCCAATTAATCCGAATCCTCATGATAGGTCCTGTTTATTTTCTTCTTCCTAACACGACTTAATCCCCATCACCCAAAGGTAATCGAGGGATTCGGCCGTGTGGGCGTTTGCACCGACAGGTTCGATTCCAGGAGATAACCCGGGTGAGCCTTCCCTTAATGCCGGCCTGTCGCCTACAGCATTGGCGGACGAGATTGGAAAACATCAAGTGACCCAAGGACCTTTCGGGAATCGCCGGCTATTGCAACACAATAGCCAACTTGATGGAATACTTGTCGATAGATGCGTCCAATCTCTTTGCCACCGTGCCCCGCCAGGCTTGGGAGTCGTATGCTATCGGGGGCCCGCGCCAGGTTGAACGACTTCGAAGTAAGTTGTTCGGTATACGGGCCGGCCATTTTGTGCCGCCACCAAACGACTTTCCGAGGAAGCCCCCTTGCAGGACTCCTTTAGAGCCTCTAAACGAGTCGACTTCCTAGGAAGTCGCACATTCCACCACCCCGTTCCACTTAACTAGAAAATAACGGGTCTGCACTTGACGGCATACTTCGAAGTTGACAACTGGCTGCGCTTGATACTTGGTAGCAATAGCCCAGACTTAAAAAGACAGTTACGGTCGGATGCCGTTCGTCTGGGGTCCCGGAGAACGGCCATGGGGCCGTAATGAAGCAGTTTCTGGAGAACGCGGCCAGTCATGAGTTAGAGGAATATTAAGCTTCTTATCCGGCGCGCACTGGGTGAATTTCGGGATGCTTGATGAAGACGTGAGCCCTCACTATCGCCCAAACTCGCGGCCTCGACATTAGGATACTTCGTCGACTTGGTAAGGCAGATGAACTTAACGCTATTGGCTACGCGCAGAAACGGCGCGTGTTCACTCGTTACTGCCTATAGAGTTTAGGACAGAGCTGCGGCCGGATTCGGGCGTGGAACTTCTCAACTGGAATTATGGAGACTCGGCGAGCGACTTGCAACTGTAGGATGCGATAGGGGTTAGGAAACTAGGCGATACGAACCAATACATCAGAGAACAGGACTGTGATTGCCTACGAAAAAGGAACAAGCAAACGTTCGTTTCCTACAGTTTCCTTATTACAGTTTCTATCCAGACCCTTTACATCGGTTAAATAGATTTCCATGATATTATATTTCCCGTCCTTCTCATCCCTCCATCTCTCCGGCAAGGGTTGAGCGTTAAGGGACGTTGATTTGACCGCCAGCACTGTTCCCGGCGACTGATTCTTGACTGATGCCGGCATCGGTGACCGCGTGGAAAACAACAATCATATATACGTCCTAACCACGGTCGATTGCTCTTCGGGAATAGGTCGTCCCGCTAATAAATGGCATGACGGAGGCTGCCCTGTCCCTGCTGCAGAATTTACAATAATTAGATTCAGCCATCATAATTTGCTTGTATGTACTAGATGAGATCCGCTAGATTGTGTCACAACACCTAATAGTCGAATCAAGACACTAACACCTGGAATTTAATTTACAGCAGCTTGAGGATATCTTCATAGCCATTCTTCGAGGCATACGATCGCGGTGTCTGACCAGTCCTATTTTTCGAGTCGGCATCGACCTTGCCCGTTTCGAGCAGCAGCTTGACGATACCCTCATGACCTCTTTCGGCAGCATACGATAACGGTGTCCGACCGCCATTAATAAAGCCGTTAGTCTTCGAATCGGCATTGGCTTTGCCCATCTCGAGCAATAGTTTGACGATACCTTCGTAGCCTTCCTCGGCAGCAAAAGATAACGGTGTCCGACCGCCATTAAGACTGCCGTAAACCTTTGAATCGACATCGACTTTCTCCGTCTCCAGCAATAGTTTGACGATACCTTCATGGCCATTCTCAGCAGCATATGATAACGGTGTCCGACCGGTATCAAGAATGTCGTTAGCCTTCGAATCGGCATCGACTCCGTTCATGTCGAGTAATATTTTGACGATACCTTCATGGCCTTTCGCGGCAGCGTATAATAACGGTGTTCGACCGCCATAATAAGTGCTATTAGCTTTTGAATCGGCGTCAACTTTACCCGTCTCGAGCAATAGCTTGACGATACCTTTATGGCCTTTCTCGGCAGCAAAAGATAGAGGTGTTCGACCGCCATAATAAGTGCCAGTAGTTTTCGAATCGGCATTAACTTTACCCGTCCCGAGCAATAGCCTGACGATACCTTCATGGCCTTCCTCGGCAGCATACGATAACGGTGTCCGACCGGTATCAAGATCGCCGAGATCTTTCGAATCGGCATCAACTTTGCCCGTCTTAAGCAATAATTTGATGATACCTTCATAGCCGTTTTCGGCAGCATATGACAGCGGTGTCCGATCCCTAGAACTTTTCGAGTCGGCATTGACCTTGCTCGTTTCGAGCAGCAGCTTGATGATACCTTCATGGCCCCTTTCGGCAGCATATGACAGCGGTGTCCGATACAAATTACTTTTCGAGTCGGCATTGACTTTGGCCATTTCGAGCAATAGCTTGACGATATTTTCATGGCCACTTGCAGCAGCATGCGACAGCGGTGTCAAGCCCTCATCACTTTCGAAGTCGGCATTGACCTTGTTCGTTTCGAGCAGCAGCTTGACGATATCCTCGTAGCCATTCATGGCGGCATACAATAACGGTGTTTGCCCTCGTCGAGGCTTGAATTCACGCAAATAGCTAAGTTGCAAAGCCAGGTTCTGGTCGTTTTGCGGCTTCGTTTCTTGCATCAGAAGTGCTACAATTGCGTCTTGATTACCGTTAGCGCAGGCCGCAAACAGTGGATGCCGATGACGCTCTCCTAGGATATCCATATTTGGCAGTCGTCGTAGCTCGCATTTTATAAGCCTCGGTAAGTTCCTCTCTGCAAGGATATACAAGAGACTCGCACTCGGTGTATGGCGTTGTGTTTGATATCTCGCGAACAGGTTGTCGAGATATATCCAATGTATAAGGGGAAATTTCCTAATGAAGGTTTCTTGCTGGGTTGCATCCTCAGCAAATTCTGCATGGTAGATCACGTGATGAACTGCGTACTCAAGAAACGGGAGCTCATTCGAAACCGATCGACGCAGACTAGCCGCCTCTGGAGAAGAAGCCTTTGGAAGTAATTCGTTGAGTGGTTCATGCTCTAAAATGTCAAACTTCATCTGCGACGAGACCGTTGGAGGTGGCAGATTGGCGGACTGCAGGAGATTTGCGAGCGTACTGCTTCCAGTGCTGCCATAGATTTCAGCCAAGCATCGGTCCCTTAGGACTTCATGACTGTAGGCAACGAACCGGCCATCGATATTTGGCCAGAGTCTCCGGTCTCCGTGCTTGACAAGAAAGAAGTCCCGGACCGATTCGTGGATGAACTGAATGGTTGGCATTTTGTCTTTGTTTCTGGTCTTGGTCACCTCAGCTAAACCCTTGGAGGAGCTATGCACGAATCGACACATGTCTTCAGTAGAGAGATCGCCGGCGGCCCGGGATCTGCTTGCCTCTTGGGGACTGGGGCTGCGAATGGCGAAAAAGTACTCCATCAGCTTCAAGGGTCGCTTGGCGAAGAGAATCCATTGGACACAAAGCCGAAACTCCTGCATCTCCTCACGATCTCTTGTCAGGATCATTTCAAACAAGTTATCCAATCCGGGAGGAATCCCGTTAAGGCATTTCTGTAATTCGTCGACCCGACCTTTGGCGCTTGCTTTGTTAAGCATGGGGATGACAAGAGCAACCCAGAGGAAGACCCCTGCAGACTTTTCTCGTATCTGAGATCTCAGACTGTCCGCCCGTCGTGCATTGGCTAGTTTCAACTTGGACTTAATATATCGGGTGATGTCTGTGCCATGCTCATCCTCATCCTCGAGGACGATTTGCGTGCCCCATCGAATGACGATTGTCGGATAGTGGCGGCTTGAGAAACAGATGTGCAAACGGACGTTGGCCTCGACGGCGCGCTCCCCAATGTCTTCGAAAAAAGAGATCATGTCTGCCACATCGTCATCGTGGCACTCATCAAGTGCGTCGATGAAGAATTGCAATGTGCGGCATCCGAGGCCCTCCACGGCTTTGGCCAAGGTCTCCTTGAGGATCTCCAGTTGCCAGCCGTCCCTCTGAATGATTCGTCGAGCGTTAGAGTCAAATTCGTCAAGAACTCCCTGGAGATCCTCAGCTTTCTCGAAGAGCTGCCACAGCAAAGATCGGTAAAGGCCAATCGTTGACTTCTCAAGCGGGTCACCCCGCGCGTTAAAGAAGAATGATGCCACAAGCGCATTCGGTTCCGACTTGGCCGCCTTCTTCGCCTCGGAATCAAGGAACTTCATCAGAGTCGACTTTCCAGCTCCAGGTTTCCCCTTGATCCAAATGAATCCGTGATGGTCACGGAATTTCTCGGCGGTCATCCAGGCTTTATATTGCTCCTTCTCGAGGAACCACTGGCACGTCTTGTTGTGGGCCGCCTTCAATGTCAAGAGCCGTGCATCGATCTCGTCGAAGTACAACAGTTCTAGCAGCTCTTTGCGCATCTCAGCTTTCTCATCGATAAGACTTCCACCGATGGTTGAGCGCTTGGATATCTCCTCCCGGAGTCGCGTGAAAGCGTTGTCTACTCCCTCGCCATAGATAGGCGGCAAATGGACGTTGAATATGCCCAGTAAGGAGTAAGCCCTGTCCTCTTCACGTTTTGTCTCACGCCCTTGTGACCATGACATCCGTTCATCAACGGTGAGTTCCGATAAGGCGCGTCCTCGAAGGGCGCCGATAGGAATCCTCGTGATTTCATGAAGCAGTTGCTCGAGCGAGTTCTTGTCTCCGAGGCGATGCCCTTCTGCTGAGAAGAATTCCACCGACGATGGCGCAATGAGTTCTTGAAGTGTCCAGCCACGGGTGAACCATCTGCTATTTCGGAAATCCAGCTTCCATGCCGATCGGAGCAAGCCATCGTCATGAGCACAATGACCTTTGGAAACATCGGACAGATATACGTAGCATCGTGTCGCCTTCTGATACCACTTAAACATGGAATTGATCGCTTCACAAAGTTCGGTGTTGTTTGACTTGTCAATACAACAAGTGTCAACCCAGAGGTACTGAAGGCCGTCTGAAAGGGCCTGCTGTCCGCAAAACTGGATCTTTCGATACCCAGCCTTGTCTCTTCCGGTGCCTTCCTCGACATCTTTGAAGGTGACCTCCTGATCATCATCCCCCCAAGTATGCGACAAGATCGCATAAGGGGGAACGTCCTTTATGAGGTCCTTGGTCAGGCTCAGGTCGCCATTGCCTCGAAGCATGAGCAGACGCATGGTCGAGCAAAGATTGAGTGCTGCATCGACGGACAATCGCGAGACAGCGCATATCCTGACCGCTGAATGACACTGGGAGGGATGCTATTACCTATGTTCTGGGGAAATTGAGGTAGCTGTCTCTTCAGCTAGGTGGGGTTCGTGGCGGTACCAGTGTTTCTGCCTTGAGTGGCTGAGACGATACTGCGGAGGCCAAGGCAGACTGATTTGCTTCTGACGGAGTTTCGCCCAATGGAGCACCGAGGAACGAGAGCTGGGATTTAGCAACTTCAATGCCCTCGATGCTCTCAAGTCGGTCGGCTTGTTTGAGGGAGAACTGTGGGCTTTAAGTTTGGATGTCTGAGGCGACAATATCACCACGCATTAAACCAGGCATAAGCGTGCCTGTATATGAGAGTAACGAACGGCAGGCCTAGTAGCGTTGTGCATGGGTCACAATAAGGTATTGCACGTAACCTAATCTCGGGGCTTTTCTCTATTTATTTTCGCATCTTCTTATTAGAGCTCTATCCATACACTATTCTTCGATCATCATTCTTGTATCTATGAAACAGTCATTCATTCCCCCCCACCCGCTGCCGTCGCGCCCTACTACATTCAATCCCAAGCCATAGAGTTACTTCAACCGAGCTGCCGTCTCCAAGCCCGAACGTGTCGCACTCCAACATGCTATCACATGTTTCCCCAGTCATGACCGCGAGGGCCTCGATGGACTTGTCGATGCCATTGCCATGGTGATTAATGGGCACGCCCTCGTTAGTCATGCCCTTGTTGTCGAAGTCGGTCCAGCCCCCGTGCACGGAGATTGCCGTATTGTTATCGTCAACTATAGGGCCACCAGAAGTGTCAAGGTGGACCAATAAGGTCAACGACGACACGAGCCATTGCTGCCGTCACCTGTCATTATACCTACCTACTTCCGTGTCTCCATCATGCTGGAGCAAGCCCCCCACAGGCTCATACATAACCCGATTCTCGCTGTAACAAAGATGGGCGTTGTGCGTGCCGTTCTTGTCCTTGGGCGTGCCATAAGGGAAGCCACAGATTCCGACGCTGAGAGGGACCAGGTCGGTCGTTGTCGTCCAGTATTTCATGGGCTGGATCCAGTCGGGGAATGGCTTCGAGACGCGAAGGATGGCAACGTCATGTAGAGTCGAAAATGCATTCGCCTATAGATAATGGACGACAACATGCCTAACGCGGCGATCGTGCATGCGTTTGGGGTCCACGGAGCGGCCTAAGCGAACAATTATGGATGCGGCAGGGCCGAATTCACGGTTCCAAGGGACATGACCAACTGTCAGGGCGCGCCGCTCATCAATGACAGGACCCAATCCATGACATCCCTTTGGCCCTTCGAGTCTACACATTCGGCCTCTACCTTAACGACACCTTTAGAAAGTTAGTAACGCTGCGGCGCGATGCTAGGGCACGAGACACACCGCTAGAGACACCATATTTCTGAACGTCGACCTCCGGCATAACATATCTAGGATTCCGGCCGAGGCAGATCTCGTCACCCCTACGTCCTTCACATGCTTGCTCTTTCAGTAGGAACACGACCGCCTGGGGCTGGTCGTCCACCAGGCAGCGCACGATCAGGCAGTTGGGTCACGTTTGTGTAGGAGGAGTGACGGTATGGGGCTCGAGGCGTACCACACAGCCAGGACTGGGTCGACGGAACGGGAATGAAGCTAGCATCCTGGCGCCGCCCATGAAGTGTCCCTGCAGACTCGGCGGTCTTTCAATTTCGCTCGAGATGAACAGCTGAGTTCTGGGGTCATAATCTTGAGGAATGATCACGATATGCCTGAACAAGGGGTCGTCCCGATTGACGCAGGTCATTCACGAGGTACCATTCGTTGCGGTCCGTCACGATGACAGCCGACTCGCGTTTCTCGGAGTCCTTTGGGCGGGTGAAGTTCAGCTATCTAATGAGAGGTGGGAGACCTGCTTTATACACACAATATTGGCGAGATGGCTTGTACGATACCCGACAGTACTCCCCTATCTTTCCGCTAATCTGGGAAGTCAAGGCAGAAATGTAGGGTTATCTCCAGGTATCCCTGTCGGATCAAGCGGCTCTGCGGTCTCGTTGACATCGCTGTGAACCACTATGGTACATACTAAGCAACGATAGTGAAATCCGATAAACTTGGGAGCGATGTAGCCCGCCCAACTTAAGCTTCCTTATTACGAATAAGCACGGAGGCTCTAAAATAGAAGGTAACTGCTAGATAAGGAATTGGTCGCCTACGGCAAGCTGTCCAATGTAGGGAAGTGAGGGCGCAGAGCCGCATCGCTGGTATATCTATGTAGGCGAGGAGATGCAAGGCTAGACAGGTTTGCGTGCGTTGGGCGGGGGAAGGGGGGCCGGGGACTCGCTGTGCGGTTGAGGCTCTTCGGGTGAATTGGCACACATATAACTCGAGTTTCCCTTCCTGTCAATGCCCCGTTCAAAGCTCTCAGCTCGACAAATTTCAATACTTCTCGCTTTCCCTGGCGGCAGGGCAATAGCTCATGTTCTAATCGACTTCCAATGACCGTCGTGGAGCCCCCAAAGTGATTCTTAAAGAACCCCCGATGAGCCAAACTCTCCTCCAATCGCTCGTCACTGTCTAGCCCTGCTTCTCCGGCCTCGTTTTCGATCGCCATTTGCAAGTAGAGTGTACTATACCCGGGGAGATTCATTCCAAATAACCCACAGGCTCCGGAGGATCAAGTCGCCGGCGGAGCGGGTGCCGGGTGTGTTAGAGGTGACCATCCCGGATGGGCGAATGCTTTCCCCACCTCGCAAGGGGGAAAGAAGTGCTTTTTTTGGGGCGAGAAAGGGGTTGATTATCCCGTCCCCTCTGAAGCGCTAGGAGAGCTGCCCGTACAGCAGCTGCCGGCTAACTTCAAACGGATACCCAAAGCCGGTGTTCAAAACTGCCTTAAAGTCGGTGGGGGGCAATCTGGTATGATCAAGGGGAAAATACGACTACAAATTCTGAGCATCGTAATAACAGGTAAGAGTCGTATGGTTCAGATATAATTCAACGAGCGTGATTAGTCCAGAGTGAGCTACAGCATAACAATGTCCAGTCATTGCGTTGCCCTAGTAATTAAGTATATAGCTGTAGCATATTTACAGTTGCTATCCGAATTCCGAGTCAAGTACTGCAACGCCGACGACTGCTATACTGGATCCGCCTTTTACATGGGAGGAAAGCCACGTGGTATGTGTCCAGGTATTATCTATTACTTTACACCACTACCTAGGTATCATCTGCCTATCCGAACTTCAACGAGCACGGAATCTTCCGCCCTCCGCCTCCCAACTCCAGCCCAGGTGCAAGCGTTCCTACAACCGCAACACCTCTCACGGCGAAGACCCAAGCATGTTGACAAGCACGAGACGAGACGGGTTGTAGGTAGGTAGTAAGTACACGGTCTTGCTATCCAGGCAGGGATACCACATCTATGTACATACATACATACACACACAGACGGCAGCAGATAGCACCCTTTCCCCCCTCTCGCCATCCCCCATCCCCTTCTCTCATCCGTGGGCATTACAAGAGGGGGTACATATTAGGTAGCTTGATAGCGCCTCTGGTTACTTTTCTCTCTTCCCCATTTTCTCTTTCACCTTTTCTCCTCCTCTAGTTTCCCTAACCACCAGCCTTCCCGTCTTCTTCTATTCGGAACAGGGGGCATAATACAAAAAGACCATTTTAAAATGAAAGGAGCCTCGACAGAGGGTGTGTTTTATCGCTCAGTAACAAAAAGTTATTGGACGGGACGGCGGTCTCCGCGCTAGGGCGGAGGAGAAAAAAGTGTTTGTATGCAAGAGTTCATTTTGGGTCCAAAAAGAACAGACGACAGGATCCCATGAGAAGAAGAGTGTAGAGTAGATCCAGGGCCCACTGCTACTCCGTAATGTCGGCGGTCTGGAAACTGACACGAGACAGGACGTCTCGGATATCCGCCGTCCGCGTCGTAGAAGTAGAATAAGAAAACGGAATCGTGAGATGGCGTTGAGCGTGTTTAGTTGGGGAAATGCAGAATTAAAGGGCTGCTGTTGATACAATGGGGAAGAAAGGGTATCTGTAGGCGACAACAAAACAAAACAAAATCGAGTCTAGGACGAGTCGAATGGATGCAAGCCGTAGCGCAGTAGACCACGCTCACTGGCCGATAGAAGTGTGGCTCCGGTGCGCATCTTGCAAAGCTGCATACCACGTTAGACCAGATGCAAACCAATCGGTATATCACTGTCACTTACATCGTAGGGCATTCATCTGACCGTGGCGGCTCTCGCAAGCGATCTGCAAGCACGATCCTGCTACCAAGTCCAGCCTGACACTGTTGGGCAGCTCCTCGACTTCGACATCAGGAGCGTACGGCGCGCGGAATTCGCTCAAATGATACCGCTTGACACCTGTCTTGTCCTTTCCGCGGCTCGCCGCGCCTTGGACGGCGCTCAGAATAAGCCAGCCCTGTGAATCGAGGCACATGCTGCGGCGTTTCCACAGCAGGTTATCCGGGAACTGGACGTTGACATCCCCCATGTATGCCGAGGCGGTTGGCCGGGGCTCGGGAGGAGTCTCAGTCGCAGCAGCAGCAGCCGGCGCCGTCGCCGTAACCGTCGTTTGCCCTCGGGGTTGGTCTGCCGGCTCCTCCGTGAGGGTGGGTGCGATATTGGCGGTCCCGTTCTTACGGTTAACTGCAAGAGAGTTGGACAGTCTACGCATAAACTGGGATGCCCGGTCCTTAGCAGACTTCTTGTCTTTCGCCTTCTCGTCATCGCCCGAGGCGTCGCTTGCTACGGCTGGTGACGTCAGAGGTGATAGGCTATTGTTGTCTCGGTCGTGGCTCGGTGAGCGGTGGCTCGAGGTGGACGTGCGTCGGCCGGGGTTGCCAAAGTTGGACTGTGAAGAAGGCGGCCTGCCCTGCGTCTTGCCTGGGGAGCCCATGTTCAGTAGGTTGTCGGACGACTTGCTGATGACAGACGTCCGCCGATCCTTGATGAAGTCCTTAACAATACCTAAGGACGGTCTCAGGGACTGCTTTTCATCGTCTTCCGGCATGGGCTTGATGTCACGCGAAAACCGTCTTTCTTGAAGGGTTTCCTTTCGGGGCTCTGGAGCGGCAACCTTAGGCGCTTCAGGCTCAGGCACGGGCTCGGCCTCGGGCTCTGGCTCGGAGTTGCGCACATCTATGATTAGTGGAGACTCTTTCAGCTCGACTGGCCCGAAATCAGTAGGGCTTCGGTGAATCTCGGCCTTTGTCGGGTCGTCGGTGTGATCACGAAGAATCCGGGCGGTAACCTGTATAGACTCCGGACGGCCACGCTGGAGGCTTGGTACCTGGCCCTCGAACATGGAAAGTCGGTTGGCCATGGAACCCGACCTGCGCCTGAGCTTGTCTACATCCTCAGGGGTAGTTTCTCTCGACTGGTCGGGAGTGGGAGAACCCACCCGACTCAAGGAATCTGCCGTACCAACTAACGACGGCGCCCTGCTATGTTGCCTCACGCTTGCCCTCCGAACGTTGTAGAAGGATGCCGTGGGCGTAGCAGTCTTCGGCCGTTCATCTTCAGGAGCCTTGCCGCCGGAAAGCTTTTCCAGAGCCTTGATGCGTTGTGAGATGCTAGAGCCAACGCCGACCTTCTTGGGCTGCAGCCCAGCGTTGGATGGCTGGCGATTTATGTTATGCAGAAATGCGGCACCCCCAGCAGAGACGCTCCTGGCCGAACTTTGAGAGACATCAGCGGGGGGCAGGTATTGGCCCCGAACAGGATTAGACGCAGTCCGTACAGGATGCGAAGGTTTGTTCGTGTTGTCATCTTGCGAGGGCTTAAGCGGGCTGGGTGGGAAGACCGGGGTTATGGGGGATTTCGAGACTACCATAGGCCTCGCCTCTTCAACGGTAGCGGATTGAAGCTCCTCCATTAGTGCATCATCAAGGAGGGGGTCCGAGGCTTCAGACTGAGGTGTCTTCTTAGCCGGGATACCGGTATGAACAGGGCGGACACCAGCCTGGCGCCGTGCGGACTTGGGCGGCGCTAGGAGGGACCGTGAACCTTCTTCCCTAAGCTCGTCCTTGTTATCGTCCTTTCCTATCTCTTTTGTCCCCTCGTCCTCTCCCTTCGACTCCTTCACCTCAGGTATGGAGTTGTCGGCCGGAATAGAGATGGAAGGGGGCGCTTGAGACGCGTCCTCGTTGTCTCGGGTGGAAAACCTGGATCGTAGAGCGACGGTCGGCGAGACTGGGGATCTCGTTGACGAGGGTGACGCGGTTGATCTGGTCTCGCTCGTAGAGAACTTGGACCTTGGTACACTGAGAGCCGACTTCGGCGATTCGTCTTCGTCGACGATTGTGTCTAGCCCCGTTGTACGAAGCTTAGCGGGCTCTCTTGTCACGTCGATAGAGTCATCAGCATCGCGTGCACTCTCAGACACGACTTCTGTTGTTTGGAGAGGAGAGTTTTCCTGGTGGGGTTCTGGAATCTGCTGAGATTCCAGAGAAATGGAAGTGGTATTAGTTGCTTCACCCGCGACATCTTTCTCTTCCTTCTCTAGTGTCTCGGCCTGTGGGTCTTCAGGGGGTAATTTGGGATTTACCGGGGCTGCCTCAACTGTCTCCACGGGGCTCGAATTGGACCCTTCTACAATCTCCGAAGACTCGCCGGCTCCATTTCCATTATCGTCCCGTACTGCAGAGTCGTCAACAACCGATTCTGTGTTTGCCTGGACTGTCTCGTCTGTAGATTCGGATAGCGATGATGCTTTTGTCGAATTACCCATCTCCGACAACGATGCTGCTGTAGGCGAAGGTGCATGGGAATCCGAGGTGGTATTGCACGATCTCGCATCCGTCTTGACCGAAATTGGCGTAGGGGGATCGACAGAAATTCCAGAATCCGAGTGGGGAGCGGACGGGCCGTCATAAGTCTTCGACTGTTCTCCTGTGGCCTCCGCTTCGTCTTCTTCTATGATCTCGTTATTATGAGTGACCTGTGAGGAAGCGGAATCTGCTGGGGTCAGAGCGGTCATTTTCTTCTTCTCTCGCATCTTCATTGCCTTCATAAGTCGCGCCTTTTCGGGCGTCATCCTACTCTCCTTCGTCGAATGAGCTACTGAGGGGGCGATTGATGCGGCCACGGATTTTATCGAAGCGCCAGAACTTGTAACAGGTCGTGGTGGTAACAGCTGCTGGTCCTCGTCTTCTGTCGGGACTCCGAGAGTGGGCCGAGTAGCCTCTGTTGCCGCCTCTTCACTTTGTTCTATTTTGACCTCACTTATTTTATCCTCTGCCTTTCCTTTCTTGGACCCCTTTGAGAAGCCCTTAAACCCCGTTGGCAGAGCTGCGACGGGACGAATATTGCTTGCCGTATGAGGCCTCTTGTTTGCGTCGAGTGAAGGCCGGGGACCTAGCTTCACCCTCGGCTTACCATAAGTATACGTAGCGTAGCTGTAGAGTTCAGATCGTGTTGTCTGTGACGACAGGCGTGGTGGGTCGGATTCCGACTTTGCTGCTGAAGGTGGACGTTCTACTCCGCTGAAGTTCGGGGGTTCTTTGAGCGAAGAAAAGGTGGTGTCTGGCGGCGTGGTGATGTTGTTAGGATCGAGTGCGGGGGTTAAGGACGAAATGGGAGTGTCAGACTGAGACCCGGCTAAAGAGTTGAGTCTTTCTTCTTGAACAGTCGACTGTCTCTTTCTTTCTCTTTCTTCCTCCTCTTCTTCGGCGATCTCATTCAATCTCCGCCGCCGCAGTGAACTACTGGATGACGAAGATGATGCCGAGGCCGCATGAAGTGAGCAAGCTGCTGAGAGCTTCGAATCCTTGAGGTCCTTGGCTACGGAAATTTCAAAGGTCGCATCGTAAGGTGAGAATCGTTCGCATACGGCATTGTAATGGACTGCAGATCTAACTACCATGCGCAACATTCACGCTGGATTAGCCAGTTTTTCCCTTCGCTCACACTTGTTTTGACCTCCTATAGATTGCGAAATACGGTTCGAAGTCGGTGGAGACAAGAATAACTTTGGCAGAGCTGCTCACCCTTCACAAGCCTGGAACAGTCTTCAGGCATATACTTCAAAATGACTTTCCTGCGCCTATAGCTAAGAAAGCCGTACAATGGGGACGGCTCTTCGTAATTGGCGATGGCAGCGCGGACCTCGATGATGCCGTCGTTTCCGCGGCCGAGGAGTTCGACTTCATCACGACTGGTATATTTCAGTAGAAACCTGTTTGGCGACACGACCTTAGTTAGCAGCGCATCGGCGGCAGCAAGTTGGAAAGCGCATAAGATGTAGCAACGGGAACCCGGAAAGGCTATAAAAGGAGTCTCATTGAAGTAGGCCATGGCCCCCAGAAAGGCATTTCCTAGAATCTCATAACTGGACAGACGGCGAGGCATAAGGGAAAGGTAGGTGGGAAGTCTATACCATCCTCCGGGCTCAGCCACCGCGGCCTCAAACGCTTCCTGGACCTTCGCATCCTCCAACCCATTTAACGACATTCTTCTCTCGACCGAGTTCACGCCTCAGAATAGCTAAGCCGGCGAGGGGGCGCGCGGGAGATACAGCAGAGGGAGAAGAAGATTGGTGGGGTTCGGCTAGGCGTAAGCAGGATTCGCTGGCGGGTGCAATGCCGTATGGTATTTCTACGGGAGACCCGTAAACAGGTGTCGTCAAGCGGCGATTTACGTATAGGCGCAATCCGAAGAATCCGGGGAACGAGCGCAACATCGAAACGGCGCAATCACCGGCAGTCGGTATGAGGGGGACGAACTGCAGGATCACGACTATCGATTAGGACGTTCCTCTGGCTGGCCAAGAACGACAGGCTTAACGGAGGGAAATTAAAGATAAGAAATAAATATGAAGATAAAGATTAAAATAAAAGAAGGGTCCGGTTGGCTGGTTGAAGCGAAGGACAGTCAAGCGAAACAAGCGGGATGAAGATGCGGAATATCCAATAATTACCGAATCTGGGGAGTAGGAAGTGTGGGAGGGGGGTACGAACTATTAGCTCCCAAGAAGCTCGGGATGCCACTTACTACATACATAGTAGTCAGGTACGAGGTGCATAATCACGGTGATAAGGGGACGATGCATGTATACTCTCTCACTACTTGTACCCAAGCATGCTAAAAGCTATGTAAGCTACCTACGTACCTGGATCTAACCACCTCAAGCAACAGAGCCAAAGTGGCTCTGGTGCGCACAAAAACGTTCTAAAATGCTCCAAGGTGGGGGGCAGCACCCGAACCAAGAATTTGATATTAGGGGACCAGGGGTCTATACGTTACCATCAATCGTCACAATCGGGTTGTACCGAATATGTTTTCGCACGTCCACAAAGCTGTTGAAAATGAAGCGATGGCTAGGGGAGCAATATCCTTTTTAAAGCGTCCAAGGCCAATGACAGACGAGGAGGATAGGGGGTTGTTCTAACGTGACGATGTTCAAAATCTTTAAAGTGCCTAAGTAATTCCCTCTTCGAGATTGCCAATCAACATTTTGAAGCTAATGAAACCAGGGATCAATGGAAAACAACGTGTTGGGCGGGTAAGAGATCGCCAATTCAGTTAGTGTATTTCGATCGCCCCGTAGTAGCGCCTGGAGGAGAAAAGGGAGGGAAGACATCATCAGTAAAGGGGCTACGTCAGATATAGGCCTCTGGATTTCCGTTCGCCGATATGCAACTCACGACATCAAGAAGTCACGCAGCCCTCGGTAAGCTCGTTATATTGGATGCGATTATCGTCAGACTCTTAATGAGATGAGTGATGGTGTACCGATCCGCAGGCAGCTTCCAACCGCAGGTACATAGTAATTTAAACCCCCCATACGCACACAAAACGCACATTACATATTTGCATAATCCTATGTGACAAGAAATTTAGCCCCAAAACATATGCAGGTGTATTTGTATTTGACCTCTCCACCCGAGGAACCAATAGGTTCGCATCAATCATCCAAGATACTTACCAGGTACGTAGTTATCGTCCGAGCATCTGCATCAAAACCCCCGTTATTAGCGCCAGATGAAACACGTTCATGAATCGTTCTCTCTTAACCCCATCAGGAGTTCTATCTGAACCTTGGAACAGTTCGGCAACTGCGATGTAGATCATGCGATATGTCACGTATCACACCTTCCAAAAGTTAACCGGCTGATCCGAATCCATCTCGAATTCAGAACGACACATGACCACAGCCCTGGCTCACCCTGTTGATTTCAAGTATTCGATGCCTCTAATCATACCGATTTCTTGTGACCTGTATCACCGCCCTGGCGCCCCGCGTTCTAGTGAGACAGGGTAGGCAGCTCGATCGCGTCTCTCCTTGCAATCAGGGGAGCCCGCTGCTATGATAGAGATGACATCGCCAAGAAGGGGACGACATCGAGGTCATTAACATAACCCACTTCTTCATGGACAAGATGCTCCATATGAGAAGTAGGGAGATGGTTTTGCTTCTCTGAATTACGATGTTCGAGATCTCTCGCACACCACAAAGCTACCGGTACCGGTATTACAGCAAGATGGCCGTAATATGTTTCACGCCTATCCGCAATACACGCAAACTCCTTGAACGGAGAGTCGTAGGCGGTATCTCCACGAGATGGAGAAATACTATTCACGTGGTATTCAGAGTGGACACGAAGGGTGCGCGGATAGTTACAATGTAATGGCACAAAGACTATTGTTTCTGTTTTCACGGGAGGGACGTGGCTAAAGAGAAGGTGACTGTTGGCCATTTTTCCAAGAGGAGCGGAGACAGAGAGACGAGACTTTCTGCCCAAGGCGAGGATATGGGATGTTGGTGTGCAGGCTAGTCCGAGTGGTCCTGGTCCTGTGAAGCTTCAAACCATGCCAGATCGACTCCCACCCACTCTCCAGACGAGCTAGCCTGCCTTTCACAATGACTCTCTGCTCGATAGACTCCAGACTGCGACCTTTGGTCTCGACTATGAAGACCGCGCACGAGTGACTTCGCCTCCGGGCAAGGCCCCATGCTGTTGCAAGGGGCAATCCATAAACTGTGCAGTAAGCTATTTCAGTATACTGCAGGGTTAAGCACTGTGTTTCTCTCCCAGATTCGTAGAGCGGGTTGACGAGAGAGGACCACGAAAGCAACGTTCTGGTGTTGTGGTTGTCCAATGAGAGTAGGTTTACCTTTGGGAGGTTCCACCCCAAACCAACGAAACCCGTGCCTATCATTCCCGCGACTCGAAATAAGGGCCGCCTTTGTACGCACTATTAGGAAGCCTATTGTGTGAATTTGGAGGATCCAGCCTGTCAGACATTAAACGTACCAGTCGTTCCGTCAAATTCGTAACTTTTGTCCTTGTCTCAAGCGAAATGGATTGATGTAGATGTGGCCAGACTGCGGGATCGAGCCACCATTGTTTCTATATTGGCATGCTAGCCTCACATAGCGATTGTGAACGAACCCCTTTATTTCGAGTTAGGTCATTGATACTCTCTTCTTTAAGCTTCCTTTCACGCCAAGGTCTGTAATGCAACAAGGCCAATATTCTAAACGATAAAGACGAGTAACAATCACCATTCAGCCCCTCTTCAGCAACCCGAATACAAAATCGCTGGCTCGGCCGCAATATCGATCAGGCTCTGGATACCAAGACATTCAAGACACTCAAAACATAGACATACTACCGCCTCCTTCACTTCAACAACACCTCAGACATGGACACCTTATCCTCCTCTTCCTCGCCCGTGATTGCTGCGCAGCCCAAGAGCATCCTGAAGAAGTCCCTCAAGGTGCAGACGTCTAAGAAGTGTGCCGTCGTCGACGGCGTTGCCCGCGATATCGTCACCGGCGAGGAGGTACCCCAGAGTGTCGTGGACGGCGCCTCACCTAGGGCATTGGAGAAGAGACAGCGCCATGAGGAGGGTCAGGCGCTCCTGAGGGCCCAGGCCGAGCGCAACTCCCAGTGAGTTGCGCAGTACGTGGTAAGTTGTGAGAAGGGGGTGGAGATTTAGATTAGTCTCAGTCTGGACTGACTAGGTTGGGTTCAAGTGTCTTTATTATTATATAAACCAATTCAAAGCACCTTATACGATGACTGTGATGCGATGATCGCCGTGCCGTAACAGATCCTTCTAATTCATGCTTAAAGCCTCAAATAAGGGAGGGGGGGTTTATGATAGGGGTCGGCCTACTCTAAGGCCACTGAAACTGGTTGTTCACGAGATATATAACCGCATAATATAAGTTAAGTCAGAAGATGGTAAATGCTTCTTTCTATCTCTAGGGTGTCTATCTATCTATGTCTTATGACATTATGCCCAAGATAACTTTACACATTTCTACGCACTTCTCCTCTTCAAGCCTCTGTGCAACAAGTTGAAGATTGATAGGCATACCGTGAACCGCTTCGGCATTGTCTAACTTCGGTTAGTTATCTATGCCGTTCTGATCCTAGGAAGCTTGGTGACTTACACTCTATTTGTATCTCTTTGTCTAGATCCGTCATCGGCTTGTGGTCATCTCCTAGCGGTCTATCCACCGACCTATCGACAGTTAGGCCTGTGGGAAACGAGATGCACGAATAGTCGAGCACATTGTAAACGCCAGTGTATCCAACTAGGAGATATCGGAGTCAGCGTTACTCAGGCCACTCATCGCATCCAGTGTTCGGCGTACTCACCATGCTTGAACTTCCCGTTTTCCACGCTACTGTACGGAGTAGTCGGGCACAGGATCGCATCAATACCCGCGGCCAACCAGCGATCGAGGTACCGCTTCTGGTAGGCTTGGCGCTCGAGATGTAACTGCCAGTACTCGAAGACAGTAAGCGACTTGGTCTCTGCGTACATCTTCATCTCCGGCCGCCACGGCTCGCCCGTGCGCTCAAGCTCGCGCCGAATCGCCTCGCCACCGTCCGCAAAGAACAAGCGGCTCAGAAGCGAAGCGCCCTCGCGCTGGTCCACCGAAGACCAGTCGCAGACCTCATGGCCCGCGTCCTTCAGCTTCTGGACGACCGTCTTCAGGGCCCGGGTCACGGGGGGCGTGGGGAGCGCCATGCCGTCGTTCCAGAGGACGGCGATCTTCAGCTTCCGCGGCAGCGAGACGCTCCGCCAGGGGATGGGCAAGCAGCGCGGGTCCATCAGCCACGGCTCGGAGTCGACCACTATCTTGCTGTAGGCCTCGAGGTCCGCGAGGGTCCGCGTCAGCGGCCCGTTCACGGAGTGCACGGCCTCCTGTCCCGGCATGCCGGACCGGCAGCGCAGCGTGGGGAAGCGCCCGAACGAGGGCCGGAGCGTGAAGATCCCCGTGCAGGCGGCCGGGATGCGCAACGAGCCTCCGATGTCCGTCCCCACGCCCAGGGGGCTGCCCTTGAATGCGATCAGGGCCGATTCGCCGCCCGAGCTGCCGCCGCTGGTGAGCTTGCGGTTAAGCGGGTTGACGGTCCGTCCGAACGTGTTGTTTACGCTCTCGGGGATCATCATCGCCGTGGGCACGTTGGTCTTGACGTAGAAGACGGCGCCGGCGGCGCGGAGAACATCCACAAGTACCGCGTCGTATTTGGCCGGGTCCCCTATATGGGATGTGAAGCCGACGGTGGAGTCCAGCCCGAGAAGGTTGAAGTTGTCTTTCAGGGAGATGGGTAGCCCGTGTAAGAGCCCGAGGGGCTTGCCCGTCCGAGCGAGATGCTCGTCCAGTGACTTCGCTGATGAGATGGCGCGCTCGAAACATGTTTCAGAAAGGCAATTGGTCTATATCGCACGTTAGCGTACCGTCCTATCTGGCTAGATATACAAGCTAGCTGCCTACCAGTTGATGCGCGGCAGCAGCACGCTTGCAGAAAGCCCTCGTGACAGTTTCGGACTTCAGCTCACCCGAGGCAAGCTTAGGAAGCAATTCCAGTGCGGTACGTTCGGTAATATCAAGTTCTTCTCGGGTGAACCAGCCCGAGGTCTTGGGGAAGTCTGTCACATCTTCTTGACTCTCCGGTGGCAGTAGATCGCGGGGGATCCGCCACTCCTCGGGGATTGAGTTCAGCAGATCTTGGCGCTTTCGCGCGGCGAGAGCTTCCCAGTTGTTGGCCATTTCTAGGGGCTGTGATTACTGCATGGCTTTTAACGAGTCGATTCGACTTGATAGGACATCGAGGGCGACCCTTGGCTCTATATCGTCACTACAGTTTCTTCTCATCGGTTCGGCGTCCGAGGTCGGCATGCTATTAGCCGATTACGGGGCACCGGCTGGTCACGCGCTCTGGTCCAGCTATGTTCTCCGCTGCGATAAGACCTCAGCAGTAAGCGGCAAATGCAAAATCGATCAGTGCACAGAAAATTAGGGGCCTTAATGCCCAATCATATCAATCCATATTAATATATATCAGTTAAATTTGGCTGTAATATTTATACCAATATATATATCACCGCCATAAATAACTACACCATACATACTATAATAAAAACGTACCTTATAAAATATAAAAATATTTTCAGTTAATTACTTTTACTAGTCTACTATTTCTTAAATACAGCTAAAATATAATTTACTATATAATTTATATAAAAAATAACATCGGGATATATTATTAATAATATTAATTATCGTAAACTTAATTACTATATTACTTTATAATAATGTATAAACTTAATATATAGCGATATTTTAATCTTAACATAAGTTTTTTAAAGTTTTTTCGTTACGTTAATATTGTTATAATAAAATAAAATAGAGCATTACTTTAAAAATAATAAGAATAATCAAAAATAATAAAAGAATTAATAGAAATATTTTAACGTACAAAATATATAGGAGTATATATACTAGCTATTTAAGGAAGCTTGTAAAACGGTAAAGGTAACTAACTGAAAATACCCCTGTATCTTATAAATATTCCTCCCGCGTATCGAGCATAAAATGGACCTTTTTCTATACAAGTTTAACGCTATAAGGGCTTCCGGTTACTGCTAAGGTCTTATCGCAGCGGAGGACATATCTTACACAAACAAACGGTCCAAGTGAGTAACGCTACTGTGCACTGTACCTAGGTTGTGAGTAAGGCTTGTTACCCCAACTTTCAGAGTTCGTGTTATTAAAAGCCCCGGCTGACGAACTCTAGAGATACCCGAGGAAAGTCGAAAGACTGGCTTCGCGGTGTCGATATGGATCCATTGGCTAGAAATTCGTTTAATAAGCAGTTACTACGTACGGTGCCCCTTGACATTTTGAACATCTCTTCTTCTTCCTCTATGCTATGGGCATTCTGGCAGCACAACCTCTTAAGAGTTTGATAAGGGGCAATTCCCATACGTAGGCTACACAATCCCCCACTCGCTGACATCACAGCTAAGAGTCGCCAAGATTAAATCAAGAATGAGCTAGCGATCCCCTACCCTACTGTAGTTCCCTAAAACCACGATTACTACAGATAGCTTACTCTAGTACTACTTAAGTCGATTATTTGCTGCACAAGGCGACCCAATGGCCATATGGATCTGGGGATCTCTCCACCCGATTTGGAGTCTTATCTTGAGACCCACCCCAGGCGATCGCCGGGATGTTGCATCCTTCCAACCCGCAGCGTCCCTACGTATATAAGTATCCGAAGATTCGCTGAGGAGTGCATAGAGATGGACGAGCTGGTAACTCTTAATATTCCATCTTGGGTGAAAGCGTAGTAAGCGACCGTCACTAGCGGAGTCGACTGAACGCAGCTGCAGCCATGGTGTCCAAGGTTCGGGAGTATTTCCGCGTCGAATACCAGCCTGGCGAGCGCAAGCTAGTACAAAAGATTGACTTCTTCATCCTCACGTTCTGCTGCTTGAGCTACTTCACGAACTATGTAAGTGATTCCCCGCCCGCGACGAAGGAGCGGCCGGAACTCACAAAACTTTTTCGTAGCTGGACCGTTCGAATCTGAACAATGCCTACGTATCGGGTATGAGAGAGGACCTGAACTTTGTCGGGAACCAGCTCAATGTGATCAATACCTGTTTCACGGTTGGCTATATCATCGGTCAGATCCCGGCCAATCTGTCGCTCCACTACATCAAGCCGCGGTACTTCTTCCCGGCCTGCATGGTGGCCTGGGCTGGCTTGACGATGATCACGGCGTCTGTGTCGAAGCCCCAGAGCATAATGGTCATTCGATTCTTCCAAGGAATAGCCGAGGCCACGACGTTTGTTGGGACTCACTACATTCTAGGCTCCTGGTATACGGAGCGTGAACTCGGCAAGCGATCAGGCATTTTCACTGCATCGGGTCTTGCGGGGACGATGATCGGTGGCTACATCCAAACCGGCATCTACCACAGCATGAACGGGAAACACGGCCTTGCCGGCTGGCGATGGCTCTTTATTATCGATGGCGTCATAACCATCCCTGTTGCCATTTACGGTTTCATCTTCTTCCCGGACACCCCCCAGACTACACAAGCCTTCTACCTCACTGATGAGGAGAGGCGACTCGCTGTGTCACGAGTTCCCCCAGTCGAGGATAGATCTCCCTTGTCTCTTAGCTTTTTCAAGAGATCGCTGTCGTCATGGTTCTTCTGGGGCTTCGTCGTCCTATGGATCATCGCGGGTGAGACTGAGTCGTTCAGCACGAACGCATTACTTGCGCTTTACATGAAGAGCCATCCGACAAATCGTTACGAGGTTTCACAGCTTAACAATTATCCAACTGGCGTTCCTGCTGTTGGCATCATCTCGACTGTTTTCTGGGCGACGCTCACCGACTTCCTCAACGGCAAGCGGTATCTCGTCGGGTACTTCATTGGCATAGTAGGAGTTGCCACATCCGCGATGATCCTAGCAGCGTCGAATGATCCTACGAACCCGCAGTCCACCATCATTGTCTTCGCTGCGTATTATTGGGCTGGTGCCGTCTATGCCTGTCAGGCGACGTTCTTTGCCTGGGCCAACGATGCGCTCCGATATGAGGAGCACATGTTCCGCGCCATCGTACTCGCTGGTATGAACTTGGGAAGTAATTCCATTAACGCCTGGTGGAGCATCGTGTTCTACGGGGCATCTATGGCGCCCTGGTTCAAAGTAAGTTATATTCCATAGTCCGGGGCTCCAGGCGTACGTAACACTAACACTATTGTAGCGTGGTTTGTGGGCCATGATCGCCGCGTCCATTGCGTTGGCTATATGGACCGCGGCGCTTTCGTACAGCACCGCTAAGCTGGAGAGGCGTCGTAAGGCGGAACTAGTCACGTCTCAGCAGGAAAAGGTGAAGCTGACAATGAATATGCTTGAGCCTGAATTGGCGCCATGCTAGTTGGCAACCCGGGGTGGTAGCTTCATTCAATACTACAATGAATCGAACATTGCTCATATTTGTGGTCCTCGACAACTGATAAGCCATATTCGGGGCCTTGGGCTACTGCATCACTTGACACGTGAGGTGCCATAGGTCTGGATATGCGGTCACAAGACCTTAAGAGGCAACATTCCGCCGAACGCTAGGCGTCCTTTCTCCAGATTCTAGCTCTTGGGTGTTAATATTCACCCGGTAGGCAGACTAAAGTCTGGTCATGAAGCCGATGCGGGTACGGCCAACTTCCCCAGCCGGCTACCAGCGGTTTCGGGTTCCTATATGCGGTCGTGGTACCCAGTTATTCCCGCCGAGACAATTGGGAGTTGAGGGTTATTGTATATTACATATTAATATTAGCTTCCTCTTCTTGTTGAACATGCTTACCAGGCCCCCTCCGATCTATTTCCGGCCAACATCGTACCTGAGTTCAGAGCGATAGGGCCATGACGACGAATGGGATCGAAGGAATGTCATTTGATGACTCCCTCATAGGACTTCGGCCATCATGGCAACTTCTAGCCCCGGCCTCACAGATCAGCACGAAATCCTCACAACTTACTCCTTTCATGGTAGCTGTCGCCGCGAAGGGCGTCCATATCTAGGCTGGTTGCGACCATCGGTGGTTATGGACATGGTGTACCGCAGGCTGTCCAAAGCATTGGTGCGACTTCCTTCAGGGCCAGCAGCATTGGGCATCCCCGGTTCCAACGGATCAATAAATAATGGTCTCGCCGATGCAGAAGTAGGGGCAACCCTTAACCACATCGTATCTCACGTCAACAACCGTCGTCGGCTCGTTCTGGTAACCATCGTTCACCTAGCCGCGTTGTGACTGCTCTGCTTCTCTCCATTCCATAATTGTGAGGCGACCTAAGACGACTAGGATTGCCAACTGCCTTGGTGGCCGGAGCTGAAGCCGGGTGCGAACCTAGTCCGTCCGTATCCCTCGGGGCATCGTCATGTCGGATGGCACTTTGCCAGCACGATCGGTTGAATCAGGGCAGCTGTTACTTTGCAGCAAGCTTGTAAGCTTGAACACTAGTGCCATGTGAGACACCACCGAAGAACGGGCCCAAGGACTCCCTTATGGTATCGTCGTCTGCCTCGTTATCGGCTGCTGCATCTAGCCATGCAATTAGTCGGTTGAAGCAAACGACACCTCCTCTATTTCCAAGTGAGGTCAATTATTCTCTTCTCACGCAGGGAGACAGACTCCCAAATAGAGCGCAAGAGGAACTCCAACATTTATCATGCTGTCGTTATCCGACTTCAGTGCTGTCAGGTGACATGGAGTCACTGGGCCACTTCACTGATTTGGGTGAAGTAGATGGTCGTCGGATCCGATGGGGAAGTCGAGGTTACAGTGGGAGTGAGCGTTACAGGCGATCAAGCCAATAGCTCGGCAACGGTCGATGATATAGGAAACCAGCCTGAAGAGGAAGTTTTATGAGGCTGTTTCCGGAATAGATCGGGTTGAAAAGTCCTGACAGGAAGGCTTATGCGAGGTGTTCGCGAACTTCAGGAGTCTGCTGTAGGGAGGCTGGGGCTCATTGGAGTCCTGACATTCAATGAATATACCCCTAACGTAAACTCAGCAAGGAGAAAGTCTGGAACGCAATGCAAACGGTAACTACGGTCGCATGCGACCCGCCCCCCACCCCCCCCCAGCGAGTATATCATATAAGGTGTGATTGACGTGCTGGACCAATCACAAACGAGTGATAAGAAGTGTAGATTACGTGCTAGCAAATGGTGAGAGCTTCAACACGTTATCTTGGCGGGGTAATATTGTGAAGAGGGGCGTATGAAAGGAATAAAATTTTCTCAACTCTGTTATGAGAGTCTCTTACGGACTCTCTTAACTCTGATCGATGCTCGAGAAAACTTCTTGGTGGAAGAAGAAGCCCCGGTGCTGATTCGAAATCGTTACCAGGGACACAGCCAAGCAACCACCTACCCGCCCGCTATCTGTGACCCCGCGTGATCGAGTATCAGCATTGAGTGTCTGATCAGGATGCGAGGATTACGGGGCTTCACGCTGCCTCTCCCGGAGTGGTTCAAGGCGCTCCCGTTACCTGTGATCCAGATCATCGGCCTGTTGATCATCGTCAACTTGCTGATCTGGGTAGTGGCCGGCCTAGTCCTGCACTACTTCCCGGCGATGATCAGCCCGGCGGTACTGTCGTACACGCTGGGGCTCCGGCACGCCCTGGATTCCGACCACATCAGCGCCATCGACCTGATGACGCGGCGGCTGATCGCGTCGGGGCAGCGGCCCGTGACCGTAGGCACCTTCTTCAGCCTCGGGCACTCCACTATCGTAATCATCACATGCGTCGTGGTGGCCGCCACATCGGGCGCTCTGCGCGACCGCTTCGACAACTTCGCCTACGTCGGCGGAATAGTCGGTACCAGCGTCAGCGCCGCCTTCCTCATCTTGCTGTGCCTGGGTAATGGTTGGGTGCTGTATCGCCTGATCCGGCGCCTGCGACAGGTCCTGCGCGAGCCCGACCCCCACTTCACCACGGACGAGGACGGTGCCGACGAGGATCGGGCCGCTGCTAACCTCCAACTCGAGGGCCCGGGATTCCTGGCCAACGTGTTTCGAAAGCTATTCCGTATTGTGGATCGTCCATGGAAGATGTATCCGCTGGGTGTCTTGTTCGGTCTCGGCTTCGATACCAGTTCTGAGATCGCAATTTTGGGTATCGCTAGTATCCAAGGCGCCCAGGGGACTAGCTTATGGGTTATCCTCATATTCCCAATACTATTCACTGGTGAGTAAATTCGAATAGTCCGTGATGCTTCCTGTTCATTGACGAGACTGCAACTAGCCGGCATGTGTCTACTCGATACCACTGACGGCGCTTTGATGATGAGCCTCTACACATCGAAAGCGTTTGCTCGCGACACGGTCGCAATCTTGTATTACTCGATCGTCTTGACCGCTATCACTGTTGTGGTCTCCGCATTTATCGGTGTAATCCAGGTGTTGTCGCTGGCGCAGAATGTTGCCGAACCAGAGGGCAAGTTCTGGGACGGCCTAAGTGCCATATCGGACCATTTCGAGATCATAGGCGGTAGTATCTGCGGCCTCTTCCTCCTTGTTGGTGTTGGGTCAATCCTTGTCTACAGACCATGGCGGCGCCGAATGGAAAGCCGAAGGATCCAGAGAGTACCGGAGACGGACAATGATGGTCCCTTCCGCGATGTGGAAGACGAGCCTATAAACAGTTCATAGCTCGAAGACGTCCGGCCGATACGACGACGGTTGCTGGGGGAATATGCAACCCCATTAGCAACATCTCGTCGCTGTAGGTTATGTATAGATCTCTAGGCTTATATATATTTCCAGTGTATATAGGGGAAGAGCAGTCCGCCCTTGAATAAAGACGTTGACTGTAACCCGGCAATGTTAGATACTTGAGGTTAACATACTTTCCCGGCTCTCCCCTGGAGGAATCGTCAATGGATTAGAGCCACCTCAGGTTTGGCGCCCAGCTTCAGCCCAGCTTTAATGATCCCAGTTGAGTGTTACGATGCATTATCTCTAACGTACCCTGTCCACCCGGGCTACTCGGTAGATTTGGCACTTGGGTGGATACTTATGCGGCTAATATTCCTTCAAACGGTCTTACCCCTGGATGTCGGTAACTACAAATGCCGTTGCGCATACTCCGCATGCGCCTACCAAAAGGGTAGGATTGGCGCTTGTCTCTACCATATGAAAAGGAAAGTCGACACTACTGTCTTTTTAGTGTTGCTGAGGGTCAGCTCTCTGGCTCATGGGGCTCACTACCGAACTAATCTAAACACGCTCACTTAGTGGCTCGAGACTCTGACAAAATCCAGCCTGCAATGAGTTCAGCTGGGTCAGCTTACGTCTCTACCCCTAGCAATGGTAACTCACAGACCTCAGCTATATGCTGCCTGGCTGTGCTGATTTGTACCAATTGCAAGGCCGCCAGGGGATAGATTCGAATCTCAGTTTGGTTCTTGATTCACAGGCGCGTCAATTGATCCTCGGACTCCTTACAAAGCGTCGCATCGGCGAGTCCAGCTCGGGACGTTCTGCACGCGGGTCGTGTTTCAATAGCTAAGGCACCTGCCGGAAAAGTCATGGGGGGAAAGGCTGAAGCAACCCAACGGGACCACCCGATCCTAATCCGCCGATGAAGCTGTCATCAAGGAACCATAACGCAGGTACGGCTCAGGGGTTTATGCATGCGCCTCAGCTCATGCAAGTCCCGGGGGGAAACCAGAATGAGGGAAGATGTCAGGCATCCTGTTGGGACTTGGGGGTTGCCCTGAGCAGAGCCTTGTGGCATGTTCCGAAAAACGTCCTGGGAGATCAAAACTAAAGCCTCTCGCACTTACGGCGACCTTCTTCGACCTACCTTTGCGGATACAATTTCGCGATGATCATGGGACTGCGGCGCTGGTAGCTCACCACTACAAGGTAGTTTAGTCCCAGAATACACCCGCGGGTGCGACACCGACCGCCAACTATGTCGTACCAACTGCGGCCTTTACAGCCACAATCACCGCAACAGCAACAGCAGCAGTCGGAATGCAGGACGTACGACAGTAGCAACAGCCCCGCTCTATCACAATCATACACCCTATACCCACCACAATACCAATGGCCGCGGAAAAACGGAAACGGCGTTGGCGGCGTCGATCGCACGCTATACTGGATGCAGAACAACCCTGCGGCGAAGATACCTCCGCACCCGTCTTCGGTGAAATCATCTTTTAGTAATGGTTACGGCGCCAGCAACCCCGGCGCCGACACGCTCAACAGCGGGTATCCCCACTCCCTACTACCGCGGACCGTGTCGTCCCGGCAACGGGGCCCTAGAATATGCGGGATCAAGCGCGGTGTGTTCTTCATCGTCCTCGCCATAGGCTGCTCGCTGATGGTCCTGGGAATCGCTACTGGTGTGAGCGTGGGATTGGTGTTGAGGGATACCACTCCGAGGTAGGCGATATCTTCCATCCCTATCTGGTGTTCCTTACCTTTCTCCTTCCGCCACGTCACCATGGAAAAGACCTGGACGCACACTCTGCTCTTTGCTCTAGGTCCCCTGATTTATCCATAGGCTCATGACTCTTCCCAAAATGAGCTGAATGTGCGCTATACAGGACGTCTAGTCCAAAAACTAACCTAGGATATCTCATCTAGCGAAACATCCGACCTATCATCGTCATCAACCACAACAACAGCAACAAGCACGTCAAGCGCTCCCACACCCGGCTTCACGGGCACCGTTGTATCGGCGCCCGTCACTTGTCCGGAGAATAACAACACGGTGTACGTGACCACTGGCGACGCGCCGAAGCCGTTCAATGTGGAGTGCGGGCGGGACTACAGGTCCGAGGATGGCGCGCGCGATATGGCCACCAGGAGGGACGTCGCCATGGCCGAGTGTGTTGACCTATGTGGGAGCCGCGCTGGATGCGTG
Organism: Monosporascus sp. CRB-8-3; assembly: GCA_004155055.1. NCBI lineage: Eukaryota > Fungi > Ascomycota > Sordariomycetes > Xylariales > Monosporascus > Monosporascus sp. CRB-8-3. The sequence goes on along the minus strand of QJNZ01000027.1, from coordinate 129,994 downwards.
GGTATCACTTACGGCGACCTCGACGGTGCCTGGACGTGCTGGCTCAAGAGCCAGCTGGGGCAGCCGAACTGGAGCGATGGGCGGTATGCTGCGCGGCTGCAGAACGTGAACTGGTGACCAGACTCCTTGGGGCTGATTTTACTCGATAGCACTGAAGGATTTGCGAGTCAGAAATGAGGGAATATGGGCTCATTGGAGTGAGGGCGGGATGCACAAAGCTATTCCCAGCTTACGGGCACTTGAAACGATGATATTGGGTAAGAAAGACATCGACGACATTTTGACGTGGTGTCCGGCCTTCGCATAGGACCTTGATGGTGCTGGCCGTTTTATTATGAACGATATGAGAGATGTGACAAGCTTTGAATAGCGTACACTGATGCCCAATCCCCTTGAATAATGCAGTCGCACGGCGACGCCCAGTCTATTCTATCGAGCCTCCCCATACAACCCAATTATTACTTGCGCAACTTCAGCGCAATCCAAGCCGCAATACGATATCCCGCCACAATTCCCAGCATAATACCGACGTTGCGGCCCATATGCCCCGGCTCGTAGCCGTACTGGTCGAGGACGCCCTGGCCGGCGATCTGGCAGCGGCCCGCGAGCTCCGTCTGCCACATGCAGGCGCACTGCTGCTGCTGCCCCTCCTCTCCCCCGGCGGTGGCGCACTCGTAGACGCGAGTGCCGAACTCGTTGACCATCATGCCCTCGAAGACCCACTTTTGGTAGTCCCAGTAGTGGAAGACGTAGCGGTAGAAGACGTTGAGGACGGTGGGCTGCACGAGGAAGCCGCCGACCGACATCCAGAGGCCGTTGGCGAAGGCCACGAGGGCCAGCGCCACCACGAACGACGGGAAGAGCGACGAGAAGAGCACCACGAGCGACTCGGCCGCCAGAAGGTCTAGGAATAGCCACATCACCCACGTGAAGAAGGCCGTGACGTCCGGCCGCAGGTTGATGAGGTAGTACGATATCGCGGAGAAGAGGATCGAGATGAAGACTGGGGCGAGTAATCGTGTTAGCGTGTGGGTGAACGGATAGATGTTTAGAGGGCGAAGCTGGGCGGGGCTGAGACTTACAGAGGTACGGGATCCCGATCAGGAAGTTGGACACGATGAGCTCCATTGCGCCGTATAAGCCGTTGTGGTGCTCCTTGACGTACTGCGAGCGGTCCTCGAGGAACGCCGGCACATAAGCGACGGCCATAAAGGACATGAAGGCCGCGGCGAAGAACTATAAGCGTCGCCCCATTAGCTTGGACCCTATGGAGACACCCTATGGAGACACCGTTACGTTGCATCAGGACTCACAATCGCGTTGGTAAAGGGGATGATAGACGATTGATGGGTGCTCAGCCGCAACCAGACGGTGCCCATCATGACCGCAAGACCGGTGTACATGGCAATGCGGATGCCGTAGGCCACTACATCTCGATAGCTCTTGATGAGTGAGCGGTGGAGCAACGTCGTGACCAAGCTCAGTGAGCTGGGCTTTCGCCTCTCGTGCTCGCTGTGCAGGTCCAGCTCGCCGCTAGGCTCGACAGAAGCGACTTTCTTGTGCACTTCTTGGTACTGCGCCGAGTCACTCCATGCCCTGGCCAGTGTCTGTACCTGCTCCTGCGTAAAAGCCGGATTCGCGCTAAAGTCCGTGTTCACGAGCTCTAGAACGAATTCGGCCGGGTTCGTGTGGTTGGGTATCGCGCGGCCCAGCTCCGCGTAGTAATCCGTGACTTTGTCGACGGGCCCGAAGTAGTGCGGTTGGCCGTTGGAGAGGAGGAGAAGTTTATCAAAGAGGTTGAATGTGTTTGTCGACGGCTGGTGAATGCTTGCGATGACGATCAACTGATACAGGCGTCAACTAAGGCTGCTCCCGACATGGGCTATAGGCTCGTACTTACCTTGTTCTGCTTAGCAACGCCTCGCAGATAGCTGATGACCTCCAAACTAGCAGCCGAATCGAGACCGCTCGTCGGCTCATCAAGGAACAGGATCTTGGGACTAGTGATAAGCTGACTAGCGACACCGACTCGGCGCTTCTGACCGCCGCTGATGCCTTTGCGAATTGGCGTCCCGATCAATGTGTTGGCCTGGTCCCGCAAGCCGAATGCTTCGAGCAGCGCGTTGATACGAACGATTCGCTCCTTAACAGGCAGAGAACTTTGGCGAACATTAGGGGGTGTACAGGGTAGCCCAAGAGCAAATCCTGACTTACCTCGCATTGGTTGACAGCCGGGCAGCGAAGTTTATCGTCTCCCGGACTGTCAAGGAACCAATCAAAGCATCCTCCTGCTCGACGAAGCAGGTGATATCTCGAAATGTGCTGAGCGGGATCTCAGCGCCATTGACTAGGACGGTGCCAGAGACTTTATGCGCATGGGCGTCGCGTTGGGCGAGAACATTCAACAGGGTGGTCTTGCCGCACCCAGAGGGGCCCATCAGCGCACATATCTCGCCTGTGCAGTCATCAGCGCTCTCTATTCGGCATCGGTTAAGAGCCTGTATAGGACATACCGGCTTTCACGATGCCCTCCACATTGTCGACGATGTTCCGAAGCTGTTTGGCGTTTCTGTCCTTCACGGTAACCGTCACTCCTCGCCAGGTGAGATGGTGAACCGTGGTGTTCAGTAGATTCGCCGCGCCGTCGAGCCCGTTTTCCGGGTCGAGCGTATTGGCGGATTGCGAGGATGGCTGGTAGGAGTCTCCGCTGCCGCCCTGAACTGCCGCCCAAACAGAGTCCTTCTCTGTTCCTGCATTTGCGCTAACCATAGTGGCACGTGGTGCTGAGGAGATATCAGGTCAGTGCTGGGAAGCCGAGAGGTTCTACTGATGCTGTGCAACCTGCGCGGCATGCAGTAGTGTGCTGCGCGAGAGGTCCAGGGGAATGCAGAAAGCTTTTGGGGACGACCTTCTGTCGGTCTATAATTCAACACAAGAAGACGTAGCGATGAGAATTAGACTGGTTTTCTCTGCGGCTTGGTGCCATAGGCGGAGTCAAAGGTAAGGCCAGCATAAGTTATAGATATAGCATATTGGATCACGCCGAGAGCCATATAAATTCGCCCTCAAGAATAGTTTCTTCCAGACGGCTAGGCTATGTGTCTAAGACCCCCATGTGATAGAACCAACTTGGTCCAATGGATACTGTGAGAAAGAACGAAAGGCTCCATTAACACAGTCATGGTCGGCTTAGCCTGTTCAGCGCGGCGTCTCTCACGTGTGCCGGGGCCATCGCCGCTTATTTCCTGGCAAAGGAGAGACCGTAGTCGCTTTTGCAGCCTTGTTTGCTCGCGGCACTTCTTGCTCGCATGGATGGTGTTGAGAATGTAGGCAAATAGTAGTGGGACTGGGTGGGGATGAGAGGTCTCCGGAAAATATAAGTGGGCAGAGGGTGATCGCCGAGGGCCTCCGACTAATCAACAATATATCGAGACTCGACTAATAAGACACTCTCGGGCCCTGGCATGCAGTACCTGCGCCATGCCGAGACATGAGAGGCTTACCGTTCTTTGACCATGCGGTCTCTCCGTGCAGTGTCGCTGTGCATTACCGGCTATTCACTGCTAAGGAAAGGAAGGCGCAAAAGAAACCAAAACTGTGCAAGGCCGACACAAAGCAACTTTGAAAGTAATTTGCGACATGCGCATGAAACGGGTTGAGCATGTGGCATAGGTAACACTCAGAGTGGGAGAAATATCGGGAATCACAACCCGACCTCGACCCCATCGACACGAGTCGTGCGTTGGTGAGGGAGACAACCGTCACTGATAGGTTAGGAGTTCCCGAATGCACAAGAAACGAATTTTTATAAGCTGAAGGTGAGAACTTCAGCTGACGTGTTCAGGCCAATGTCAGTGTATTCAGGGCCTCCGAATTGGGGCGTTGGGGATTCCAGTTCTAACCTAACCCAGCGATCTCACCCGGTGTGGAGCGCTTACGGAGGGCCTGTCGGCGACTAAGTAGGCTTTATTCGCGGGAGAGCGGCTTATACTGCAAGCTAGCAGATCACGACAGCGCCATAAACGAGATAGTGGTATGAAAATACGTCGGCACCTGACAGCTCAATCCGGTTGGAATGCCCTGATTAAGTCAATAGATGACGAAATATCAATAGATCCTTAAATTCGGGCTGTTCGCCGATTATCCACCTGTGCTAAGCAGCCCTAAGTGCGGCGGCGATCTTCCGATCTAAGCGGCCGAGATTTTAGTGGTGGGAATTTCTCAGGTCGCCGTCCTCACCTCTTGGCAGAAGCTGCTTACGGTGTAGTCATCCTTACGAGGAGAACGATATTTTTGACGATGACCACACGAGACATGCATACATAGACTTTCTACCGACAGAGCGGATGAACTCCTCTATGCTTCAGTAGTTCGTCAATACTAGGTGCTAGCGCATCTTAATAATCGCTGAGGAAACATGTAAGGTCTGGTTATGTCGAGGCCTAGCCTTTTGCATGTTCTCTGACCGCCGCTTATAGGGCACATGACGGTGACAGGTCGCTTAGAGAAAGCTGACTGTAGTGGTAGTGCATCTGGACGGCGACTCGACCTGCAGTTGGCAGTATGAGTGAGACGAGACGGGACAACTAATCCGAAGAAGGAAAGCCGCCAATAGGAGGTCGATCGAGCCAGGGAGCCGAGATATATAGTCGATCCAAGCAGCGGTCAAAAGCTGGCTTTTGAGTATTGCACACCATTAACGCCACATCTCGAACCCATCTCAGGACCTCTTAGATGAGACGAGACGGAAGCCCCAATTAGAACCCATCTTGTGAGACAGACCAGCATGCCCAAATTCCTAGCCGATATCCCTTCGATATTCCCATTTTCTTCCTTCATACCAAGTGCAGCTCAGCAGCTCTTAACAGATACAGATCCCTTCCTTGTGTGGTGCGCACATGTGCACTCCTCTCCTTTTTTTGATTGAAAGCGAAGACTGAACCGGTATACAACGCGAGGCGCACACAACTGACCCAAACCCAAACTCCTCCATCATGAGGATGTTCAATCATCCGATTCGCAGGTCCGAATGCATCAACCCTTCAACACGACATGCTGGAATGAGAATACAACAGGGGCAAAGCGTAGGGGGCTAGAGAATGGTGTTTATCTCCCCCATGATTCCCTCGTCGGCCGCCATGCTGCTGATGATCTGCTCTTGGGTAAAGCCGATCCAGTACGAGGGGTTTTCTTGCTGCTGCGCCTTCTTCGTTCGGTAGATCTCCTGCGCGACCCCCTTCACTTGGCCCGATGCCTTCTGTGCCGCCTTCCACACTGCGCTCAGCTTGTTCAGGGCCCCAATGTTCAGGCGGATCTGCTGCCGCAGGTCATCTTCGTCGGCGATGTAGTACAGAGCCCATTTGCTAAGATGCACGATGGAAGACATGGTTAATACGCACGTGAAGAAGTGCGTGTGGACGGTTATAGGGACGTTGTAAGTCACCAACTTGCTCACCTCGCAGGCGGCGGTGACTATATGTTTGGTGTGGATGTTAAAGTTATCTCCACTTTGAACCGCCCGATGCGGTGCGCAGGCTGTCACCTCGCGGGCTGGCGAAGTATCTAGCTGCGACAGAGGCTGATGCAGCATTATCGAGCACCTGATATTCGCACGCGTTAGCTATCGCTTACGGGGTGCATTGAAGTGACCTACGCATGGATAATCATGTGTGCCTGGAACATCATCTCGTCCAGTTGGCAGTCTTCAGTTAAGCAATTGCGTTTCGAAGCCGGTAGGTGTAAACGCCAATTCGACAGATGCGATTCAATCCTGTCAATATTATCATCGCTGGGAAAGCCGTTGTTCGGCAGGCGCATCATGCGGCCGAGATTCTTAATCGCAGCTATCCGATACGTGAAGGAGGAGAACTCCCTCTCCTCCCCACTGAAGAGCCGATCATCGAAGTCCTCCATATACATGGGCTGGGGTATGGTCTGGTAATCTCCGTCAGCCACACTTGTCTTTCTCTTTGAAAGGAGACATACCCCTGACAAGTACTGCCGTTCTTCGCACGGCAGAGCTACGTCAGCAACAATATCATAAAGCAGGAAATTCGTGGCGCGGTGTACTCCTGCTACCATGCCATCTACGATCAAGAGATCCCACCACGTTCGCCGCCAACTCTCCTCCAGGATTGGGTTTCCAGCCCCGTGCACCGTCGCATAAGCCCGCGTATACAAACCTATCTCGACGGCTAGCTGTTCGACGTCTAAGAGGATTCCCCGCGCCCTCTCTTGTTCACAGCTTCCATCGAGGCCTATGAGGACAATCGACATTGCTTGGACAAGAAATCCGTCCTTTGTGACGTCCGGAGCATAAATTAACCGCATAGCGTCGTCGAAGAAGCTGGCTCGAGTCGGACCGGCATCGATATACAGCGATCCGGCCCACTTCATCGCAGCTATCAGGTGTTCCAGGTTTCTCTCCTTGGCCATCTTCAAAAGGTGCTCTTTCGGCAGCACGGTCGGATGGCCCGGGAAGAAGTGGAAGTAGAAAGAATCGATGCACCGGTCTGACAGACTCCGTTGAGGATGGAAGGGGCCTTCTACCAGAGCCCCATTGCTAGCATTCAGATACGGATTCCTGTACAGCTGTATGCTGTGCATCGCCGGCGTCACGAATGACGCGAGTGGCGGTTCCGTAAATACTAGGCTCGGATTGAAGGTCGCAACGCTCGGAGGGGCGGGCGATGCGACTGTAGCGCCGAGTAGCATTGGGCAACTATCACTACCGCTGCCGACCGACGGAGGGGAATCCGAGGCATGACGCTTGTTCGGGTTCGCCGCCGGGTTCTTCCTCGGGCCCTTGTAGCCACGCCGGGAAGCTATATACACGCATTCTGAACTGGTCGACTTGCAACGCGAGCATGGTTTTGCCCCGTCGCATTTTAGGTGTTTCCCCCGCTGTTAGGAGAGGGTCTCCAGTCAGCGCAATCAAGCTACAAGAACGGGGCTATGTTTCTTACACATGGGAGACAAGCAGCTGTCACCGTTGGAGCCGCACGGGAGTCCTGGTTCATACCCGCCGAAGCCGGAATCGTCGGCATCAAGTGGGGTTCTGTAGTGGTGTCCTGTGGAAGAATACTGTACAGGTCTGAGGGCGACCCATTCGATGATGGTGAGATATCTTGAGCGTAGGTCGAATTCATGTTTGCTGTACGGTCCTTGGCCGTTTCCAGTAAATAATTTTGCCTGATCTTTCGGGTTCTGAGCGTCCAAGCTTCCTGCATTTTGCAACGTGGAAAGAAGCAGGACGGGGAAGATGCCTGAAATGCGGCCATACTTACACTTTAACACAGCAGTGTGCGGAAGACTAGGAGTGATCAGGGCTCCGAAGTTGGTACGCTGATACTAAGTACGCTTATCCGTAGCCACTGGAGCAACCAGCGGATGTGCTTCAGCCCGGTTCACAATGGAAGGCCCGGATTAATCGTAGCGCACGATGAATAGAGTCATCCGGCCGCGAATGGCGCTGCGACTAAACACAGATATTGGATGACACTTCACTATATATCGCGACGACCCGTCGATAAGTCAAAGAGTATGATTAGGAGGATAACGCTCCCGAACCTGGGGTACTTATTTCGAATGAGGTAAGACTCTGCGAAGCCCTGGTCGGTCAATCTCTACCGTCGACGACAGCGAGAACGAGAATGACAACGACGTCCGGATGTTTGAGTGTTGCGCCGAAAATTGATGGTGTTCCAAGAGTCCAGGAGACGCTAGACGTTATGGTAAGAGACTGGATCTATTCAGACACAGGGTTGATGCTGGAGTCAATGCCAGAAGCGCCTATATCTATTAGAACCCAGTCGCCAACGAGACGAGTGTAGGTGGGTGGGTTGGCGGACGGATGTTCTACGATGTATGTATGGGGCACACCACCCAACTCCCAGAGTCTCAATCTCCTCTCTCTTTGACGTACCTAGTGAGGGGAAGCGGAAGTGGGCAAATTTGGGGGTCGAAAGCTTTTCGAGCGGTTGATTCGCCGCGTAATGTAGCCCAAGGACTATCGACCGATGCGTCTCGAAAACAGGACTACGGAGCCGACTGGGCTTGAGAGCTTTGAATGCAGGTACGAAAGTATAGTGTTGGGGGAATTCACAAGTTGTTAGTCAAGATGCTGACCAGACGCCGCGACATAATACAGTATGTAATTCGTATAAGCACCTTGTCAGTACCTAATCTTGGTGATGTGGCCCACCCCTACATCTACACTGTAACTAGACAAGGATGGTGGTTAACATGAAGGACGCGGGGTCCAAGTAGCCCAATTACAAGTCTAGATCTGTCGATCTCCCCTCGACCCTTGTTACCCCCAAGGGTTCTGCTTTTTACCTTGCTTTACCAGTGGAGGTAACGTATTGTCTTGGGGTCTAATTGAGACCAGTATCTGGACGTTGTCTCACGGTTGTCCCACACCTCTCAGCTAATAAATTAAACTGTCCTGCCCCTACTGCAGGTACTTAATTAGCCTCATAGAAGCTGAACGGGGACCAAGGCGGGAGGCCAGGGGGCTAGTGGCTAGGGCCCGGTGCTGTCGTGATAGGAGTGAATTGCATGATTGCCCGGAATCAATATGTCGATCGACTTAATCGGGTCCAAACTATAATATCCAATTGGTATTGACAGTGATATGACATGCGTCTAGTCAGGTAATAGTGAAGCCGAGGACTGTGAGGTCCTTGTCTAAGGCTCCAATGCCTAGATCAATACTGTAACCTCGTGGGCGAAAGATCTTTCCCAAACGAGTATCAAACATCCCGAATGCCCGCTTGAAGAGAACCTTGGATGCAATGGAAGCCGAAAACGTGGATAATAGAGACCTAACTTGACAGGATCCATACAGTAGCTTGGTCTGATGCTTGGCTGATGAGATCCGCATCATATCCAAAGCTTAATCTCTACCGGAGATGCGGCACGCTTGGATTCACTGGGTGCCTCAATTCCTGGACGATGAGTTTTCTAGTTAGCCCATAGAATGTGAATGATGCTCACGATAAACATTGTAGAGCCTCCTCCGGGAGCATCTACGTCACTACGCACATCTCTCTGCTATCCTTCAAGGGTTACTGAAACGAATCCTGTTAAGCGCCCAGCCTGTGTAGACAAGTAGGATCAACTCGACGTCAGGTTCAATTGTAATCCTGCATATACTCCGTGATACCGCTGACCAGACGAGGCTCCTCCGCAGGCCAACCTGAATCGTCCTCAGCTTGTACAAATCCATGCCCATGAAGAGGGCAAACAACGGGGATGGCTGACAGTTTGCTCAGATCGCGCATTAGCCAATAGGAAGACGTGGCTGGGATATGCTAAGCTTGGCGGCGCCTACTATAGCAAATCCTCTACGTAAGTCAACTCCGAGCGAATGGGTGGGATCACTTCTGCTCAGCTTGTCCCGCTAGGGATCCAGCCCCCTTTGTTCGATAATAACATCGTAATCAGGCAGCCAGGTCACCAAGCCACACTTCCCGGGTAAGTTATCCTGGGATTCCGTGTATATGCCCCATATTCGATTATGTTGCATTCTCGTACGACATAAGTTAGCGTGAGTCGTGGAGAAAGTAGCTATGCAGAAGATTACTGCAGCATCGAATACTACGATAAAGAGAGCCTCGGACCGGGGAGTGGAGCGATGTCAATTATTGGGCCTGGTTGAAGCCGAAAATGGCAGGTATCTAGGCCGATGATATGTGGCCAGTATGTACTGCGACCTCGCCTCTCGACTGAAAATCTGGCTTTATAATGCCGTATTGGCTGGCCCGTAACAAGGAGAAGATGAATATTGCCGTCATAAGAGCATATCAATGCTTCCCAAGGCGATCATTGAGTGGGACATTCAGATAAACCGGCTTTACGCCCTCGTTCCGCCCACCTGGTCGTAAGATGTAAGTTCGATGCTTATACAAGCATTGGCTTCCCATTGCACCCAGATGAGTGGATTACCACAGCGTCGGGGTGCGAGTCGAATGCCACATTCAAAGAGTGATTGGCATCATGGGGCAAAGCCAGATTCTTGTCGTGAGTCGACCATCACACCGAAAAGGGGTACTGAACCCGCTGGAGTAGGCATTCTAAACACGTACTGATGTGCACTCCTTCTGAGTCCCATGCAGTTTTTCTTGGAAGCCCTGTACTTAGATTCTTGGTTTGCAAAACCTACCTTGGCGTACTAGAAGCTGAGTGGACCCCTCGTAAGATAATCGTCCGACGGTGTTGGTGAGAATACCGCGGATAGGAAGCCTATAGGCTGGTCGTTCACGGAACAGGTTCCCGTCGTTATGCGGATCATAGTTCCATTGTCCAAGTGATCTTCTCTGCTACAATCCATGGCTTTGCGCGATATGCCACTCAATGTACCCATGTCGGACGCAATATCGAGCTAGGTTCATGTCTGTGCCAGTATGCAGCATTCAAGAAGGGACGCATTAGACCCCCAAGTGTCTCCTCGACTAATCAAGGCTGGAGTCCAATGCAGTATGGAGATCTCACCATAGCGTAGCCAAAGATGATAATAGAAACTCAGATAACTCTAAGCGGCATGATCCCGTTGGGAAAAGAAGCTAGCATCTTCATTTTGGGGTCTCTCCTTTCTCACAGCAGCACCAATTTACCCCCTTTCCAGTTCAACGCCACGACAGCACCGTCAAATGCCTCTGCCCTGTTCTTCAGACCCAGAGGGATATGCGTATAGGAGATACTCTTTGTGATGAATTCCAGGAGCAGGTATTATCTACACTGTAAGAATAGATGAGAAGACGATTACGCTTCTTGTAAGCCCCTGATAATACAGAGTATCCCTTCGAAGTCAAGGTTATAAAATGGTAGTGGCCGAAGAGGAGATCATGAGGGTCTGTGGTTACATCGGTTTCTATTAATTCAAGTAAAGAAAGCAGCCACAACTCTTAGTGAAAGTCTTCCCCGGAGTTCGCGGCCATGGCACATCTTTCCTTGCTTCTAATAGAATATGTTGTGCTGTTTAACACCCAAGTGGCTTGCGTCAACCTGAACCGAATGGTGGTCTATATGGTTGAGATGAAGGCCTGGAGCCTCGTCGACTTGCCTAAAATGGTTTCTCAGCTGCACATATACGAGGGAGGTGGGGAGTATTTGACTCGCAAGCTCATGGCTTCGAAGATCTCAACGGCATCATGCATACTATGTCCGGAGTTCAGGTACGAGCTTCGAATGGAACGGAGTCGTGACTTTATTATATGATTTTTCTATGGTGTATATTTACCGGATTGGCGGAGCAGCGAGTGCCTTCAAGAGTCAACTTGCCCCGATCCTATCCTGCTTCACGAATTATTCGATGGGATCGACGGATTGGCGCCTGTAATTATCTTCATTCAGAGTGCACTCCTCCCAGTTTTCTTCCTTTCCAATTGGGTGCCAGCCTTTCCCGTCTAAGCCCGAACGCCCAGCCGACCGTATCGGGGATGTCGGGGATCTCAACGGCGCGGCCCGCGCCGTAAAGTAAATGATTGTAGCTCTGAACCGCGTATGCATGTAATCATTATAAGCGGGAATTACGGTCCCGAGGCACGGAATCAAGGGGTGGCGGCACATATGCCGCGTAGCCCGGGTTCCAGTTGACGAAGTCCTGTGGCCAAAACTCGTCGGTATCTGGGTTCAGTCGGCGCTCGCGCAAACCGAAGGACATGACTTGCGGCCTGATTTAGTACGACAGGACACCATTGATTTTACCCTGCTGTCTAATTTGAACTGTTCCTGTTCTAGTTTACTGGGCTTTGATTTTCGCTTTTGGTGTGGTCCAAAGTGCTGTATTTGAACATTCTACGACTATGTCGATCCCGTACCTCTGTATGAAATGAGTATGATCACCATGCTAGGTTCATTTTGAGTTTATTTCTTGCTAATGCTGATTCGGACGGTGGCTTGCGCGGCAGTGTTACACAACATGTGTCATGTAGAAGCATTACGACTTTACCCATGGCTTTCCGCGCACTGTGTCTCGGTGTCATTTCCGTATTCGAAGAGTATATGAGACATGCCCTTCTTCGTCTGTGGTTATGGTTGTAGGGGGTCTGTGTCCTATATCAAACTTGAAGCCAGCGCCACCTATTAAACTGATGGGATCTCCCAGTGATGAGAACATACCATTTACGGTCCAGAGCCGCAGCCTATAACGTAGGAAATTCATGTTGGCTGTCTATATATCTTTAGAAGACATTTGCTTTGATTTCACTGCCATTGGCAAGTGCTCTCGGCATCTCTGTGAGAGCATGTATAGTCGTATAACGCTTGAACTAATACAGTTCGAGCGCCCGACTTTCCGATGAAGTCCTACGGCTGGCCTGTGAGAGGGCAAGGTGTCCTTCCATACAGGACATCCTCAAGCGCCTTGCCGGCCTCCTTCTTAAAACCTGTTATTTGTAGCCTTTTATTAACCCCTGGATCCTTGGCGTTGATATATCTGGTTTCAAACCTGCTCCATCCTCAACTCATGGCTAAGGCTCTGAACGACAACGGGCTTAAGGGCAAAAATTAAGGGGACTGATGGCCTAATGACACCGGCGTCGACACCGCCACACCCGGTTTAAAGAATATTTGCTCTGATAAATCCTTAGCCGTTGCCCCGTCAAAATAAAAGGTTCAAATAAAATATATCTTTTAATAAGTTCTTATTAAATTTCCGTTAAAATTTATTTATATATTTTAAAAAAGAAAATAATAAATCGATAATTACAATATTAAATATATAATATAAAATAAAACCTTTTTTTAAATAATTATTTATTATAATTATTTATAAAGTATTATTATTTTTTATTATTTTATATAATATTTTAATTATCGATTTATTATTTTCCTTTTTAAAATATATAAGCAAATTTTAACGGAAATTTAATAAGAACTTATTAAAAGATATATTTTATTTGAACCTTTTATTTTGACGGGGCAACGGCTAAGGATTTATCAGAGCAAATATTCTTTAAACCGGGTGTGGCGGTGTCGACGCCGGTGTCATTAGGCCATCAGTCCCCTTATTTTTGCCCTTAAGCCCGTTGTCGATCAGAGCCTAAATATAGTAGATTGAGCCCTTCCGCTTTATCAGATAGGGTAACTGGCCTAGACGGTGGAACACCCCTCATAAACGTATGTTACGGTATACCGAATTTAATAGAGTCATATATTAGAGGGCACTCGCGAAGCCCCGCTTGATAGCCGGACACTGGTAACCGCGAAGACAACTGCTTCCCTAATAGAACCTCGTGCTGGCCGTTTATGTATAGCGTACAGGATGTGTCAAGGGGTTTGGACCCGCAAACCGCAGCGAATGGCAGCTGGGAATGATATGCGGGAGCATATGGGGGAATAGGGTTAAAATAGGGGGCAAGACAACCAAGATTTTTATGTCTTTCTGTAAACCCCCAAGCCCTCATGGCTGGTGAACTTATTATGGGATCTAATAATTATTCAAGCGATATTTAACAATAAAAGATCTCAAACAGCCGTACCGTGACGTACAGCGAGACAATGTCGTTGTTGGCGACTTAGTGTCATTAACACTCACGCACCATACCACACTATGCCTTGGATGCGTATGATTTCCGCTCCGGTCATGTCGCAGATGTGTCACTCCTTTACTACGTTGTTATAATATGACCTGGGAATCCGAACCCTAAACAACCCAGGAATAACATATTCGGCGCCGTATGAGGAGCAATGCGGAACATCGGAAGCGGCTGTGGCCACAGCTACTACCAGTCATGGAATAATGAGTTCCATAAGTTGCTTTGGTGATGAATACCATTAAGAACGGCTCAACGCAAGGATGATAGGAAGGAATAGGGTATGGTGATCATTTAGGGAGGGTAAGCGCTGAGGATAGGGGGTTGCATTCAGCTATAGGTTCCGCATTCCCAGCTTCGTCCTTTGAGATTCAAAATGGTAGCAAAAGAGAGCGAATCCGCCTCGCATTGGGAGCGCTGAAACATGGCCGCCTTGCGGAAGACTCTTCGTCCACTCACTCCGTGCTCTGCGTTGCAGGCTACCTCTTGAGTGGCTGAGGTGCGTTTACCTTGACGCCGGCAAGCTGATTGAGAGGTTAGGCGTTGTGCGCACCCTCTTTTTCGATTCTTACCCAGAGGGGCTTGGTACAGGCCTAGCGTATAAGGTAGAGAGGCTGCCTCGCGTTCGTCCCTCTTCTGCCGAGTAAGCTGACACCTTCAACATGGTCATGCAGCAGGTACAGATGAGGTTACCGACTAGATAAACCTCGATCTGACTCGTAGGACTCTTCACGCGATCATAAGAAGACGGTTCTTATGTATCCGACCGGTGGGGTTCACGTTGGTCATTCCGTTCCATCCCGCTTCAAATGCTAGGGGCCGAAAGAGTCGTTTCAAGTACGGAGTACTCCGGCCCGGCACGGCCATAAGGCATACGCTTATTGATCCACTTGGCGCCGCTTCGTGGCCGTAGTTGCTGCGGACATAACACTTCTTGGGCTTCGTCCACTGACAGTGCATCGGTGTTGCCGCTCTGATGTGGAGACCTCGGGGTCCAGCGGATTGTCCGCTCGCCCCGTGTCAGACCCTGAGTGTCGAAAAATGTGAGGCCCCACACTATGGCGGGACACTATCAGGTCTTAAATCTCACACCCCGTAAGTAGCAGCAATAGTGGGCCTGCGAACCTGAAGCCTTAAGAGAACTACAAGCGAGAAGGAGATCGTGTCAGACGGACGGGACATCGTGGACGAGGCAGATGAGGAAGGCAGAAGTTCGGCACGTCACGTAAGGAGCGGTAACATTGGGTGCCGCAGCCGTGGTCGACAGGACGGGGTTCACAGCCAGTATGAAGGGCGCCCGCTTCGCTACATCCGCATCGTGGTCCAAATCTACTGGACCGACCTGGGATCCGCATTCCTGTACGATGTAGGACAATTACCATGTTTGGAGATCCTGCGCATATTGAATAGCGGTGCTACTGCAACCTGGTCACGGCGTTAGAAAGCCCAAGAGGACCCGGGACCCAAGCGTGATGTCCTGCGACTGAGATGGGGACTTGGGGGGCGCGCGGAAGGGAGGCCATTTTGCCCACATACTATTTACGGCTAGTCCGAGCACTGGGGAACCAAAATTTGCTTATCGCGACTGAACTTAAAAATCTTAAAAGGCGTCACTAGAGCGCAAAGGCTAGGCAGAGGATTCCTTGAAGAGTCTGGGCAGCGATTCATTAATCATGCTGTTTGGGCCGATGTCGTGCTGGATCGCTTACAACATGCATTACCCCGTACATGGGGGTCGGTTCGATTCGTGCAGTGTGGAATTCCCTTGAAGTTGTGTAAAGAGCCTGCATGAACTGAGTCTGCCGTGCTTACCACTCTGCATGGGGGGGCCTGAGTAATAAGTAATAACGCAATGCGCAATCCCCAACCTCCCAAAATCTCACTACACAAGGCACAACATTGACGAGTCCATTTCGGCAGCATATAAATACGAAAAAGAACACGGCAATGCAGAGGCTATTGACAGCAGTTTCTTCTCTCAATACATACTTGCCGATCGCTGCTATGTGGGATTGATTGCTCGCTATCTTCGATGTTGACTCTTAGGTCGCCTCCCTTCATATCACTGACCATGCTAGTTTGAGGGAGAGATCGGTTCGAGTGGAATTTTGGGGGGGGGACAAGATCGTGGGGGCATGCTCCAACTGACTAGGGAGTGGCGGCACCGGGACGCGCACCAGAAAGACTCCACAAGCCGTCCAAATCCAGCGCTTCCGACCTTACCGACTTTGGAGTTTATGTGGGGGCCAAGCCGCGAGAGCCAGATGCAGCTTAGGATATCCCGTGTCTTAACCGCTCCGAGACATATTGCGCTGCAGTTGCGATCTGCAAATGCATTACACGCCATGTTGGCGGCCTGCATGCATTTGCTCGCGGGTCGAGTAAGACACGGGCCGTTGGGATAGTTGAGGCCCGAAGATTTTATCGCTGGCTCAGCCATCTGTGTGTGTCAACTCATGAGATACGACCCAGGCGCGGAAATAAGATATCACGACAAAAGGGATCATCAATTCTTTGTGGGCAATCAGCTGTCGGTGGCAACGAGACTATCTCCGAGCTAGATGGCTTTTCAGTCTAATAAAAGCACCAAAAGAACTGGGGCATTGCGAATCCGGAGTTCCAGAATCTCCCGAGGGCGGTCCCCTTGGATTGCTAATTCCCTGCCGGCGGTCGCTCTATTTTGGCGTTATCCACTTGGGTAGCTATTCCCAATGAAAGTGTCTCGAGCGAGCCGGCAGCCGCTTTTCTTCTTCGTCAGCTCCCCTCCTCCGCTAATCGGCCTGGACCTCATTGGCCGGCTCCGGTGGTTTCGCCTGTCCTGCGGTGAAAACCCATGACAAAGGACCCTGATCGTTGCCTTCTCCAGCGTTATCCAAACCCTTCGTATCTCCACATCTCAGAACCGATAGATAGCATTATCTTGCACTAGTAGTAGTAGTAGTAGCAGTAGTAACCACCCAAGCCGTAGAGATAGATTCGGGATCCCCACGCGCGAATGCTTTCGCCTTGCCGTGCAGGGTCCTGCCCGTCCAATCATGGCGGCTTAGAGGGCTGGTCCCCTGAACGCCTCTTAACTTTGCCTTCAATGTCGGTGTGACTAGGCTGTGCGCTCCTTCTCTTCTTCCTGTATTCCTACTCTCCAGTCTCTTTTCGTCGTGTCCGTCTTGCGAGGAGGTAACCAGCCACTGTTCCTCTCGACTCCCTCCCTCGAAGCCTCGAGTCGTTTACATGAGGCAGCCTTCTCTCGATAGCTTCATCTTGTCGGACTAGACAATCATTCCTTTGAGGCGCTCCCGAGATTCCGAGAGGTCACCCCCGTCTTACTTTGTTGTAAGTGGCAACTCGCTCGCCGGATGACCAGAGGCCCGTTTGACAGCGATCAGTGCCCTGTCAAACTAAAGACACCTACCGCGCCCCCTCGAGCCTCGAGCACTTGGCTTCGTATGATCAGTGTAACTAACGAGCCCGAACGAGACAGGTACCATAGTCAATCTTTATAGTTGTTTCAAAGTACATATTTTACGTTCAGCGTCTATCGTCACGATGCCTTCTAGACGTTCAACCTCCCCAACAGCGCGGCCCGCCGCCGCCGGCCGACGAGACCTCGGGGCCTTCGGATACAGTTCGTCCAGTGAATCGGACGAGGCTCCGCGCAAGTCGAACACGAACAACAACAGCAACCAGAACCAGAAAAAGAAGAAAAAGAGGAAGATACCGCCACAGCAGAGCATCAACAGGATATGGAGGCGGTTCGCGAGCAAGCAGCCCACCAAGGCGCTCGCGATCCTGCCGTTCGATCCCGTGCCTCTGCCCAGCACCCCCGAGCGGCCCAACGAGCTCCTATGCGCCGGGTATGAGCGCGCCAGGGAGGAGTGCTCGCGCAAAGTAAAGAAGATCATCCAAGAGTGCCGCAGGGTCAACATGCGCTACAGAGACCCTGGATTTGACCTGGTGCGTTTGAGCTCGATTCGTGGAAGACGTGTAGTAAGCGGAGCGATGTGCGCTGACAAGTGTCTATAACGTAACAGGACTGGGACCTGAAGATGGTTAAAGGGAACTGCCTGAACTATCTAGGATCGAACAAGTTTGACATCTCGGGACCCCGGCTCAGCAGCAGCACGGCGGTTCCGAAGGCGGTCAAGCGCGTGCACGAGATTTTCGAAAAGCCCACTTTCATGAAAGATTGCGCCGCTGGGGACGTTAAGCAAGGCGCGCTCGGTAACTGTTGGTTCATAGCGAGTCTGAGCGCGCTCGCTAACGTGGAAGATGGCATCAAGCGCGTTTGCGTAGAATACGACACCAGTGAGTGCCCCCCTCTTCTTTGCGGCGGTCATTAGTGGTTTTTGGGTTCGATGGCTGACCGGAACCACAGAGATTGGTATCTACGGTTTCGTCTTCTACCGGGATGGTGAATGGATCTACTCCATTGTGGATGATAAGCTCTATCTCACCTCGCCGAATTGGGATTCGCCAAGTATGCAGCGGGATCTGTTGAACCAGCTCGACCGCGACCACCCTGAGCGTGTGTACCGCAAGACGTATCAGACTGGCTCGAAGGCGCTGTTCTTCGGTCAGAACAAGGACCAGAATGAGACATGGGTTCCATTAATAGAGAAGGCGTATGCCAAAGCTCACGGCGACTACGCTTCGCTATCCGGCGGCTGGATTGGTGAAGGTTTGGAGGACCTGTCCGGCGGCGTCACCACTGAGCTTCTAGCTTCCGATATCCTCGATCTGGACGGATTCTGGGAGAACGAGCTCAGCAAGGTGAACACGGAGTTCTTGTTTGGGTGCTCCACCGGGTTGCTGGATGGCGGATACGGAGAGAGAAACGGCATCCGAGAAGGTCACGCCTACGTCGTAATGGATGCTAGAACACTTAAGAGCGGCGAACGGCTTGTCAAACTGCGGTAAGTCTACGAGAAGCAAAAGAAACTCCTAGAGCCTAGCGCTGACGATGGGTAGAAATCCTTGGGGTAAGACTCGAAAGGGTATCTGGGAAGGCGCATGGTCCGACGGGTCTAAGGAATGGAACCGAGAAGTGAAGGAAGAGCTCAATCACGAGTTTGGCGAAGACTCAGTCTTCTGGATAACTTACGAGGACCTGCTCGAGAAATATCAGCACTTCGACCGGACCCGTCTGTTCCGGGACCCTGACTGGCGATGCTGCCAGCGCTGGATCGGCGTGGAGGTCCCATGGAAGCCGCAGTGGAATGAGAAATTCCATATCAAGCTTACCAAGGAGTCGCCCCTGATCCTCGTTCTACAGCAGCTCGACAACCGGTATTACAAGGGTCTGCACGGCCAGTACAACTTCCGACTGCACTTCCGAGTTCACGAGCAAGGTCGGCCGGATGCGGAAGACTATATCGTCAGATCACACGGTAATTACCTGATGGATCGCTCCATTTCGATCGAGCTACCCTCCATGGAGCCTGGCAACTACTCTGTCTGGGTCAGCATCGTCGGCGAGCGCGACACGGATTTCCCGTCCATTGAGGACGTCGTTAAGCGCGAGTGCCGCAAGCGTGTCGAGAACGAGAAGCTAGCCCAGGTCGGTTACGCCTACGACTTGGCGCACAGCAAGGGTGTCGCGCACCTCGAGCAGGTGGCCAAGCTCCGCAAGACGCAGAACCACAAGAAGGCCAGTGCGTCGCGCATGGCGGAGAGGCGCAAGCTCTGGGAGAAGCGCCACATCAACCGCGAAATCAACAAGAAGCAGCAGAAGAAGAACCAGGAGAAGCGGGACAGGCGCAGGGAGGCCGACGCCGCCGAGAAGAAGAAGAAGCAAGAGGCCGAGGCCGCTGCGAGGAAGGCCAAGGAGGATGCCGAGGCGGCCGAACGCAAGAAGAAAGAGGAAGAAAAGCCTAGGGATGCGGCCGTGCAGACTGACAGGCAAGAATCTGGCGAACACAAGGGTGTCCAGACGGACTCCGGCGACAAGGGCTCAACCGACAGCTCGGAAGCCGCTACGGATGAGACCAAGCCCGAAGAGAAGAGCGACCAGACGACCGAGCAGAAGGCTGAGAAGAAAGCTGAGAAGGAATCCGACGGGCCAGCCCCGGTAACAGATAATACCGCTGGGAATGAGAAGAAGGAAGAGGCAAAGGAGGAGAAGAAGGACGCGGCACCGGCGCCGAGCCCGCCCGCATACGACTCGGAGTGCGACTCGTCGGATAGCCCCGTCGAGGACTGGGAGCTCATGTACTCGTCGGACGACATGTCCAAGAAGCCGCGGATGGCGGCGCCGCCACCGCCGGCGAACAACAACGACGCCGTGGTCGAGAGCGACGGCGAGTCGGCGCTCCCGGACCCGTGGAACGCCGTCTGCATCGTCGGCTTCCGCGTGTACTCCAAGGACGAGGACCTGCAGCTGCGCATCGTCATGGAGGGCGGCGAGCTGTCCGAGAACGGCATGGGCGAGAAGGGCGCGGCCGACATCGACAACGCGCAGGCCAACGCCGGCGGCGAGCGCATGGAGAAGAAGGCCGACGGCGACAAGCAGGTCACGGACGAGGTTGAGATCGTCGACGGCGATGCCGTCGTGAAGCAGAAGATCGTCGTCGACGAGCAGAAGAAGGATGCGGACACAGAGAACGAGGTCGAGAAGGTTGAGAGGGAAGCGAAGGTCGAGGACGAGGATCAGGACAAGGACGCCGAGTCCGGGTCTGACGATAAGGATGATGCGGACTCGGCTGACTGCACGCCCATCAACACCCCCGACTCGACCATGGACGGGAATATAGACTGCACACCTCAGTCGAGACCAAACCGAGCTTCTGCTTCGGAAGGCCGCGAGGGTTAATACGTTCGCGAAGTGTTCAACTTTCGTATTAGTCTACGGTACCAGAAGGAATTGGTCTTGCATCGATGTTTATTAGCAGTCATGATGACTTCCGTAGGGTTGGTACTTCCTCGGGAGTTTAGGGGCTGCTGGGTTAATGATACGGGTATTTCGACCCCGTTCTTTATGGATCTGCCCCTGGGGTTTATAGGTCATCGGGTATTTGATTCCGGGGCGCGAAATTGTTTATATACTTCTCATCCATGTTCTTGTCCATAATATATCCATCTCTCATTTCCGTTCATACTTTGTTGCTGTCTTCCCTCTGACACCCGCCGCTGCTACCGGCATATGCACGTAGGTCACTGGATGGAGTGGAATAACTCGAGAGCTGGACTCCCTTAGTGGTGACCCAAGTTGTAACACAATAGATTAGGTACTGTCACGAACCCATTGGGGACATATTGGGTAAAGCGTTTAGCGATAGGAACAGCACCAATTTCCCCTTCGCCATCATATGGAAGGAAAAGTACGATAGGGCTGAGAATATGAAAAATTAAGTGGGACAGAACCTCACGTTCAAACCAATTAGCGAGCCCGTTCACCTGGTTGACGATCTCGATATGCGAGGTGAGATGAGCAGGTTTGCGCATGTTGTTCTAAGCATACTACGTCGTAGGGGTAAGTTAAACATCCTAATCAGGTACTCCCTACCTATTTAACCTATTCAGGACCTAGCGTTTCTTATATAAATACAACATATTTAAATAAAGCTAACAGGATATTATTACTTTTACTAATATAACGGTTAATTTTTTAACTTTTTTTTTTAATTTTTCGTATATTATCCGTTAGTATATAATTACGTCTTAATAACGTTATAATATAAAAGTTAATAATTCTCGTAATTATACTTAATTAATAGCATTTTAAGTTTCTTAAACGTACGTTTTAATTTAGTAATACGTTACTTTTTTAACGTTTACTTACCCGTATTTATCCTCGATATAATTTTTTATCCAGTTTTATACCGTTTCGATAAAATTAAAATTTAACAAATTCGGAAACCAGGTAATAACTGTTACGACCCAACAGCGGGAAGGCCTCGGAAACGGTCCTAGCGGACCGAAACAGGACCCAAGTGGGTCAGATCACGTGACTGGATCACTAACTCACCATGAGTGAGCCAGTGAGCTGGATCACTAACTCACCATGGGTGAGCCAGTGAGCTGGATCACTAACTCACCATGAGTGAGCCAGTGAGCCGGGAAAGGATATATACGCTCATTGATCCATAGCTTAGATAGCACCAGCTTGCAATACAACTTGGTTACCCAAGACACCCTTGGTATTACCAGACGTGACTAAGTTATCTTCGTTGCTCAGACTCCCGCAATACGACTGCCAACATAAACCGTACGACTTGGTTTAATAGTTGGTTAACTAGCCTAGCCGTCACAATAACCTTAATCCTATAAAAAACGAATTTTTTTAAGTAATTTTCGCGCTATAAACGGAAACGCCATTTTATATTAAAAAAAGGTTTTCGCCGTTCTTACGATAATAATATCGAATTTATTTATTAATAAAAAAAAAACGATATATTTACGATACGTTTTTAAGCAAATAATACCCCAGTTCTTTTCTTAAAAAACTTTAGAACTTTTACCCGTTACGCCGGAAAAACTTTTTTAAAATATCTAACCCTATTTTTTCTTCGGCTTATCGTCGACACAGTCTAAATAATATTTTTTGCCTATACGGTATATATAATATTATTAACGATAAATAACGTCGTTAACCTAAGTTTCGTCTATTTAAAAAATTTATTCCTATTACTTTATAATTTAATTAACGTATAACTTAGTTTATTCGAAACGAAATATATAGATATTTTTAATAATCGGAAATTTTTTCCGCGTAAAATAACAGTAAAAACCTAACTGCCGGAAAAAAAAAGATTAATATATAAACTATATACCTTATTTATAAATTTCATAAATATTTTAAAGTAAGTTATAAAACGATACACTTTTAAAACCGTAACGAAAAACTTTAAAATATAAAAAAATTTATTATTTAATACGAAAAAACGTTTTAAACGAAAAATAAATTTAATATTTTTAGCTTTTACGGCGTTTTTAATTTAAACGTCCGAAAAGTTCGTAATTCTTAAAATTTCGGAAATAGGAAAAAAGGCGTTAAAATAAAAGGTTCGGTAACGTTACTTTTCGTTTTCTTTTAACTACTTAATTTATACGCTTTTAAAACAAACTATATTAAAATAATAAAGAATAAAGTATATATTTAAATAATTATTACTTTATAACGTTAATTACGTTAATATAATTTTAAATTCGGAAACAATTAAACGGTAATATTTTTATTCGGAAATAATTAAACGGCAGAAATAATCAAACGGTAACGCTAAGGATATATACGCGTTATGGGGGCGGCATTATATAACCGTAAAGTTTATAGGAAGCTAACGGCCAATTAGTATGGAGATTAGCGTTGGTACGGCCCTAAGGGTTACCTGACAAGGATGTTTATATTCGGCCTCTTACTCAGTATGCAATCCCTACGGAGAGAGAACATATCAGGTACCACGTGGGGTGGCATAGCTATTTCGGCATTTTGAGCAACGGATGACAGACATCACCGTCATTGTCAATACCTGAGGGCGTATTACATAACGGAGCGGGGTTGAGGACCTTGACGTCCCCTACTGCTGAGATGACCACGGCCAGGCGGTGGTGGGGGGTTTAGGAGGGCCTCTTCCCGTTTGCTTCCATGTTTACCCTCCCAGCATCGTCTCAGAGCGTCTATCTTCCAACCTCAGGATACGATATTCTCACATTCCACGTAGGCACCGACCTAATCTGCTTCGAGAAGGCATCAAATCTACGGACCCTTCCGACTAGATATCCTGGGATTCAAGTGCGGTAGATATACCTATTCTAGGTCTCAGTCGCCAAAATGTCGGCCACAACATACAAGCTGCCGCAGCTTCCGTACGCGTATGATGTGAGTGCTTCCCTCTAAGAATCATTGATGCTTGCTGCGACCAGCATACTGACTTGTTTACCATGGCAAGGCTCTGGAGCCCTACATCTCCAAGCAGATCATGGAGCTCCACCACCAGAAGCACCACCAGACTTACATCACCAACCTGAACAAGGCCCTCGAGACATCGGCCACCGCTCTCTCGCAGGGCAGACTCCAAGACTCGCAGGCCCAGCTCTCCGCCATCCGCTTCAACGGCGGCGGCCACATCAACCACTCGCTGTTCTGGGAGAACCTGGCGCCCGCCTCCTCGGCCGACGCCCGCATCGACGACGCGGCGCCCAAGCTGAAGGCCGCCATCGCCTCGACCTGGGGCTCTGTCGACAAGTTCAAGGACGTCTTCTCGACCGCCCTCCTGGGCATCCAGGGCAGCGGCTGGGGCTGGCTCGTCAAGGAGGCCGCCACGGGCCAGCTGAGGATCGTGACCCTGGCAAACCAGGAGGCCGTCGTCGTCGGCGACACGCCGCTGTTCGGCGTCGACATGTGGGAGCACGCCTACTACCTGCAGTACCTCAACGGCAAGGCCGCTTACGTCGAGAACATCTGGAAGGTGATCAACTGGAAGACGGCTGAGAGGAGGTTCGAGGGAGCTCGCGAGGATGCGTTCAAGGTGCTCAAGGCCAACATGTAACTAACCTGGGAATAGCGAACAACTATGAACCGGTAGCTGAAACGTAGCGGGATAACGCTCATGGCAGAAATGCGGCATGAATAGCCTTTAGACAAGGGCTGCAATGAAGTACTCAGTCAAATATGCACATTGCGGAGAAAATCCGATCTTTCCATGGGATTCAACCTTGCATGTCCAAAACGTGACTTTCATTTGTTAAGTGCTACGAGTAGAAGATCATACACTAATGCGGCCCAAATAAACGATCTGATAATATATGGGCAACATGTTGTGTTTGTCTGGATAAGTAACTCAAGTTATGGGGTCACAGACGGTAACGTGAAACGAACCCCCAATAATTACTATCCATCCTAAAACGAGCTTGCTCTTGATCGTTTCCCATTTCTCCTCTCTCTTCATTAGCGGAGCTCAAAATCAAACCATGAGAATGGGGATTGTCAGTACAGACGCAAAACCCCAGGTCTATCAAGAGTTCAGAATCGTAGGTCGTGGAAAAGCGTGCAGGTAAGCATACACACTCGTTATCGCTATTACGCCTTATTGGATTATTGGCTTGCCATAGCCCGATTAAGTATTAAATCCAACCCTCTTAATGGTGTGTAATCTCCCTCGCTAGAATTACAATGGCCGCGGAGGTGATAGAAACATTTATACGATTAACGATACTTCGAAGCTATGTTGAGGGCCCTGACGAGGGATTGGGGGCAAGTCACGTCCATGTACTGCTCTCGCTTAGACTTATCGCGTCTGGGGACCTTGTGGTCAAGTCTTTGGCCTCTTCATTCCGGCCATGGTATACTTTCATCATTCCCGGACCATAGGCCTGTATTTGGTTCTGCGGCACCCTAATCTCCAGAACGCTCGGGATACCCACTTTAGGGGTGTGTTAGCAGAGCCGCCGACAGGTCCAGGATACGGACAACTTACGTATGAAGATGTGGATGAACTCGAACAATACCGGTATCCAAGTCCCCACGGCGAGGATCTGGCCGAGATCCCAGGAGATGCCGGGGGTCTGTACGTGGATGTAGAGCAGGATCCCAAGCGAGTCCCACATGCCCACGAAGCTGAAGAACATCGTGGCGCCGGAGATGACGCGCTCGAAGAGCCGCCATCTCGGCCGCCTTAGGTGGCCGTCGTAATTTATTCCGAACCCGAACAATGCCGTCGCACTGGTTATTAGTGTGTACACGGAATACAGTGCTGGCAGGACGAGTGTGACCCAGAAGCAGATCCACAATACTGCCATATCTTTAGTTAGCACAAGCTTCTTACAAGATGACTTCAGTTCTAAGTCACAATTCAGCCTTATGCCTCGGGGAAGGTGGTCACCAAGAGCCCCGATTGGACCGTCGCACTCGGAACTAAAGGCTAAACGGAAATGAAACCAGAAGCTACTTACCGATTGGACCCCCTCTTCCCTCCTGCAGACCGTACGTGCACCCCGGGTACTTGTGATTGCGGTCATCCCACTGAATGAGCTCGCCGATCGTGGAGCCTGGCATGAAGCCCAGGCGGTCACGCCAGGCCCTGCTGCCGAAGATGCGCAGGGTCTGGCTGAGGACCCAGGCGATCCACGTGACGAAGGTGATGCCCCCCGCCAGCCAGCGGCGGCGGTAGCCGCCGCAGCCGAGCAGCACGTATAGCAGGAGCACGGGGTGGATGCAGAACGTCGTCACGAGCAGCAGCACGGTGCTGCCGGCCTCCGCCACCGGGTCGTCCGCCGTGGCCGGGTCGCTCAGCTTCTGGCGCCGCCCCAGCAGCGCCGCGATCAGCACCCCGGCCGCGAGCACCACCGCCCCGAGGAACATGTCGTGCAGGGACCCGCGCGCCGCGTCGAGGAACCGCCGCCGCACGCTGCTGACCCTGGGCGAGGAGTTGAAGATGGGGACCCGTAGCAGCAGGATGTACGTCGTTACTAGCATTGCCTCCATCGTGAAGGCGACAATCGCCTACGAGGTGGGCGGGTTAGCAGTGTCCTCACTTGATCATGCCGATATGGCGTCGCAAATCTTCAGCGTGGAGCGGACTAACACCGGGGCCGGCTATATCGGCCTGCAAGGTCAACCGCTCCACCACCTCGCCATTGCAGACTATGGTCGCACCCAGGGCTTCGGCGGGTGCACTTTCTTGCTGTGGCATCGCGAAAGGAGAGCTGTGTGGAGATTCACGATCGATCACGGTCACAGGCTAGTCAGCTAGGAGACAGATGACAAGAGGAGGTTTGAAAATTTTAAATTGTCATGTAAGATCTGGTTCCCTAGACAGGCCGGCGAGACCGAGGTTGGGAAATCGCCTGTCCCAACCATTTGGTAATCCCGTTTCCGTCACTATTGGTCTGCTACTCAGTGCTGACGGGGATCTTTATCAGTGAAAACGAGTTAGAGTAGTATGCTCAGCCTTAAATCGACTCGGACGGGGTTAGGTCTTACGCCGCCGGGCCAGCCCTAGTTCTAGGGCTGTTCTACGTTCTCGATCCGACGCACCCGAAACGGGAGCTGACTCATGGAGCTAGCACACCTGTGCGTAGATAAACCAATGGGACGAATGCTCCACGCACTTGTACCTACTGTCGGTGCCTGGCGTAACTTAACTCCTTGAGGGCCACTGACGCAGCGCGTCATCAGACCCTCCCGTTGAGATATAGGTTATGAGGTGAGCAATGAGAGGACCGGAAATTTTGGGGAATCACCGCTCCAATACGATGGCGCGCTCAACCCCTCCCTGTAGGAATCATAAAGGAGATCGAAATTCGCTTTAGACCTGAGTTTCTGGATATATTCCAAGTTTGTTTCAGGTTGTTCACCAGGCTGCAAATACGTGTTGGCTTACACTACCCTACCCGAGAGATATATGTCCGGTCCACGCTCCGCCAATCATGGACACCAATCTTTCTGGCAGCAGTTACCTTTTACCTCAAGATTCGGCATACGTAACACAGCCCCCTGGTTCGATTAGATGATCGGTTGCATGCCCGTACACCAAGTGAAAAGCACCAGCAATGCGGTTGAATGGAGTGTAAGTCCGAACTGTAGACAATCTCCCGATCGACCTTTGGTGCGTCTTACCTTTGGTACATTGATGATTCGCTTCTCCGTAATATGTGTTTGTAATCGTATCACTTATCAAGATGCTGACAGGCTATTTCTCTCCCCCTTAATGCCAACACAATCGGTGGGGGTCACACCCCAAAAATCGCTTGAGATGCTATATGCCCCTTTCGTTGAAACATTAGAACACAACAGCTCAAGGGTACAGAATGAGGTAAGTCATGAATATCGTTAGGCCCAGAACACTAATAATATGACCGAGCAACAGCACCCAGGGAGTAAAAGAGGTGAGGAAGGGCATGTTAATATAACTTTGCTGTTAATACGTTCGAGGTGGTGAATAGAGTTAACAGAATGTCGTCGGACCATGGCCAGTCGAGTGTGCCGTACAAGATCGAAGTTGATAAGGGAGGCCGGGAATCAACGAGTCGGCGTAAAACGCCACCTGTTTCCTTTGTCACTCTCGCCACTGACGGTGTCCCCAGCCCCGCGCTGCTCTGCATAAGCTGACATCCCTGGAGACAGAACGAGGCTGTGACGGCGAGTCCGGAGCATGATCGTACTGCCTTCCACCAGTGAAGCCATACTGCCTACATCTACTTCCCTACGGTATGACGTTGCGACCGCAGAATGGGCAGTTAGTATAACAGGATAAGCCTCCGGCGCAAAATATGGACTTATACCATACCCTAGTAACGCCACAGACCACTTGGTCCCTGGCGTAAACACTCCTGCGAAGCTCAGCCAGCCCTAATCATATTTTGGTTCCTCGCCGGCAGTTGTTTGTAAGTTGCGAATATACCGAATACGGGGTTGATTATACGGTAGGCGAAGCGCATCACCGAGGAAGATTAGGGGTTCCCAAATAAAGCCTTCAGAGAGGGTTAAGGGGTTTCCAAGGCAGACATCTCCCTAAAAACCTAGTATTTTTTAAATGCACCGATAATGCTTCAAACTGAAGGCCTTATATCAGTGACACCATGCCCGTTTGACCACATACCTATTCAACTCGCGTAACGCTTGATTGATCCTTTGCCCCGTTTGGAATGCTGGAGATGTATGTACTATTCTGAGACATAATGCGGTGGGTGTCCTGTTCTAACAGTTCTTGAAGGTGAAGGTGAACGTTAAACCGTACCTAGCTGCTCATCTCTCGCAGACTTCGTGCGAATATCCTTAGTACATGAGCTTAGCTTGCTAGGGAGATATCCTTTCTCTGCCAAAGTTTGGGCGACGCGGCACTATAAGTTGCCAGCAATCTGAGGATAGGGGTGGATCGAACTTCTCCCATTCACTAAGAGTCCTTCACTAATTATTGATTTGTACATATATACAGTCTAGTGGTAATCTGTGCTAGTATCCTTTGACCGTTTAGACGCCAGTTGAGTTAGCTCCCGGGAAGTCCCTTGTCACGTAGAGAGGTCTTCAGTAGTCCCTGTAGTTCTCGAGTCGGACTAGATCGTGCTGGCATAAAACCAATATCATCATGATCGTAAACAAATCTCCGCGTCTTCTCCAACTATTTCTCCCTCGCCCGCGGCAAAAAAACTTGATTCTTCGTGGGTGAACTGTACAATCCATCAAGTCAAGAGCTTCTATGTCCACATAAACACAGACTTTTACAATGCCGAAGGCTGCTAAAGCCCAGACTCACAAAGCGAGACCAGACCCGCTAGCGAAGCCCGCCAAAGCTGCCGCAAAACAGGACCATGCCGAGAGTGCTGCACCAAGCTCTATCAATTACGTCATACGAGCTCAACTCAAAGCGGGCAGGAAGTCCGTCACACGCACTCTCAGCGTGCCCGAGAGCTTCACCTTTTACCAACTGAGTCGTGTCCTCATGGTGGCGTTCGGCTGGTCCGGGTACCATCTCTCGCAGTTCGATCTGTCCGGGCCGAAGGAGCTGTTTCTTCTCGAAAGCGTGGAGAGATGGGAAGAAGAGCCGTGGGTGAAGTGGATGAAAGACTTCACACTCAAGGACATCTTTGATAGTGCAGAGTATGCCGGCAAGGAGATCGTCTGGGAATATGACCTTGGTATGAGTTGGGAACATAAGATTCGATTGGAAAGAAAGGAGGAGCGACGGCTGGGAAAACCTGGAAGTGCTTCAAGTGTTCCTGTAGTTTGCCTGAGTGGCAGAGGCCGTCCTATGCCGGAAGAAGACGGGGATGGAAGGGGTGTTTGGAACATTGATAAAGTGAATGAAACCTTGAGGGAACTGTTCACCGAACAGGAAATCCATACATAATTAGTTAAATAGTTAGGTTTAAGCTGCCACAATCCATCGTATCGTCACCCCTGATGTGTTAATGCACCATCCCTCGAACTGCGCGGCTGAATCAGACGATGTTCGCGGAAGACTTTGCTGAGTACCGGCCAGCTTGCCTAGGTTAACAGAAGAGCAAGTGTTAGCTCGTAGCGAGGCGATTTAACACAACATAATATTTTCGAAGTGAAGCACATCGGGTGTTTATTAACTACTGTGCGTCATCTTAATCTAATGTCAAAAATGGGGCAACATTATATGCCGACTAAGAAGATAGAGGTGACTCCGAGAGTGTCATTGTCTTATCGGCCTACCGGACAACCTGGTCAGTCGGAGATAGTCAATAAAGACCGGAAATAAAGCTGAAGTCATTCGTCATTGCCATAGGAAGTCATTATAAATCTCCTTGACTTAGCGGGTGTCGCTAGGGGAGTGAACTGGTTAGGTGGGAGGACCGTAGCTTGGACCAGAAGACCTCCAAGTATTGTCAAGAGCGCATCGTGATATTACATGTATTGTAAGCATCGCATTGAATGACGGCTTTGGGATCTCCGTGCCGGGTACGGATCTAATAATCCTCCCGGTCCTCAAATCTTCCCATGTTCTCCCAAGCCACTCTCCCATCGCATTGTCTCGGTTAGCCCCTAAATAGGCTCTACATCGTGGACGATCTCGAGTCGTGGGTAGGAAAGCTTCCCAACTCATTAGAAAGCCTGTTACGTTTGGTTATGAACGCTCGGCATTTACTACAACCCATGCAGTCTAGCAGTCGGTTCGATCCAGTAGCGTCCACCCGGGTGATCGAGACTTTAGAGGCATCAGTTTCAGGCCTGCACTACCCCTATATTGTTGAGAACACTGGGACAGATATAGGAGACTTACTTGCTGGTGCGGCCGAAGAAATCGAAAGTATCTCCGAGATAATACTTGGACTCGAGAGGGAGTTGTTCCGCCATTGAGTCCGCGGTGCCTGATGAAACTGTTTCGAATTACTCAAAACTCTGCAAGTATTATTATTGGGCGGTGAGTCACATAGGTCGTGGTTTCCGCCGTAAGTGAGTCCTCACAGCCTAGATATTATATGTAAAGTGTGTTGTCATGCAGAGGAAGACCCGCGGCTGCCCAAGTACAAACACCTTGACGGATATCGCGGATATGTTGAGCCGAGTTTTTTTTGCACCATTAAGCGCTCGTCGGACTTCCCAGAATTTAGTGGCGAGGCCCGAACCAGTTGTGATTGCTGCATCTTCTTAAGGGACGCTCTAGTTTCCTAGGATTTGCATCTCAGTTACCCCGGAGGCAGGCCGGTTGCCATCTGAATTAGGTTCTATTGCATCCCCGACAAAACACTACCTCGGAATCGTCTTCGCTATGGGTTGTGGCTATGTGGAATGGAATCCGGCGACCGACGCCGGTTGCGGGCTTCCCGGGTTGAGACAAGCTCCGGGTGTAAAAAGATACCTACCTATGAGCATACCCTGGCCTAGGCTGAGAGCGACAAAGCCTTTTCTATCTCAGACACACGACAAACCCCCCCCAAGGCCGTCCCAGCACCGGTGCACTCGTAAATGGGTTTTATAATGGACGTGGATGCTGTAGCGGCCTAAGACCTGTTCGGTAATGATCTGCTTCGCAGCCTGGCTTAGTGCAGTGGCTCGGCGCCCAATGAACTCGGCAGAGGCTATTCAGGGGAAGCAACCCGTCAAATGAGCACGACTGGTGACCCATGTATATTCCGACGACGGTATGGAGAATTACGGGGTAACGGGTACCCACAAAATAAAGTAACAGCGCAGAGCTAGCCCCCGGGTGCCCGTGAGACGGGCCGAGCCGACCGGCTGGGTGGGTCACCCGAAAACTGGGTTCTTTCTGTATGCCTAGGTACCTTGGGAATTTTCGGGCCCAAACAGTGGCAGCACCGGCCAGTTCCCCTGAGTCTCTGGTTTCGGGGGATCCCAAAGACCGAAGATTAACTTACGCTTAGGCTTTGTCATGGCGCCGCTTCGCTGCTGCTGGCCGCGACTGGTCAGAACATGTCCTCAGTTCAATAGAACACCTTATTCAGCGCCTGGTTCAGTACCTGAGTGCATGTAACGGAGGAATTAGACAACCGGACCCGCAGGCATAAACTTGGCTTTTTTATTTTTTTATTTATTTTAATTTTAATTTTAATTTTTTTTCTTTTCTTTGGCGAGTCACTTATGAGCTGTTTGAAGCTGATATCAGAAGCCGCGGTGCGTCCAGGTTGTTAGAACGCGAGGAAACTCGTTGTGAGTTCTTGGGGCGCGTAGTAATTACGCCTTGGGTAACCGATATGTTATTATACATGCAGATAAATATCATAATTCAGGGAACCTTATCATATGCGCGGACGGATCTTGTCGCACCCCAACAGCTTCTCTATCAATGCCTTCATAAGGCGAAGGCGTTCCTTATCGCCCGGCAGGCTGAGTCTCAGCGAAATCTGCCCGACTATCCTGTCTCGTGGCATGTTAGTCGCTACTCAGTCCTCGGTCTGTTGCCAAGGTTATGTTCAGTGGTTTCACTGCCATATCATTAGGCACTCTACCAGACGCCCTAAACTACATGCTCGAAGATCAAGGGTGGCGCCCTGGGGAAATCGTGGCTCTCCAATGGCGGCATCTGAGCATATCGTCGGTTTATCTCCTTGCGCCTCGGGTGAGACAACTCGATTTGGAGTGCAACGTGTATCAGACGACGAAAAGACTTATCGAACAGCACATGTACATCCTTGGTGCAACTCCAAACACTGCTTTCGAACTGGCATCAGTTCCAAGGTTGAGAAAATCCAAGATGACGATAGTATACCCTCTGTCGTGGTTCACTCTTCGGGCCAAAAAGGAATAGTACAATGGAACGTGTTCGACACCAGCGACCTACCTGTTGGTATGGGAACTCCTTGCTAGCAGGGCGAGAGCTAATCCGATCTCCGGCGTTATGCTGCCATTTCCCACGTGTTGCCGTACGGAATGGGAAACACAATGAACAGCCTTACCCGCGGTTTGCTTAGGGACCTCCAATTCCGTGTCCAGCGATCGTATCCCGAAGAGACTACGGCGATCTCATATTGGGTCGAAAATCGCTGTATTCCAAGACGACTCGGGCAGCGACGGAAAGGTCCTAGTCATCGAGAAGAGACTCCAAACATTATGGGGGGATAATGCATCGCCATACGAGGCGTTTCAGTTCAATGCAATTCATCTTTGGACCATGCGCCCGTGGACGTTTCATGGATCTTGGCTTGCCAGATCGCTCTGGTTCGATTTTGCGGACACTGCGGCCGATAACTTGACAGACTAGCGAATTGGCAGAAGCATCTCGTAGCAGGTATATGGAGGAAGGTCGGTGGTTGTGGGGTGTGTGTGATGAAGTATAATGCCATGTATTGTGGGAGTCTCTGAGGGTCATGTAGTCCGGGAGCTAGTTACCTCACCTACGCTTGTGGCAAAATTGGAGTTGAACCACATGGGATCTAATAGGGAAGCAATCTTCTAGATGGCCACAAGGCGTCAGCACTAACAATTTTTGACTTAGTACTGACGTCTTGGGGCCCTCTAGCGGATAATAAAGTATTGAAAGGTCAGGTACGATCGTAACAGCGCAGCTATGGATGGTAACGCGTGACAGGATACATTGTCCATCGTAGCAAGATCGTAAGACGGGTATACCTTGATCTTTTCAACTCTCTTGGGCATCACGGACGGAGTCTTGATTTATAGTAGAAAACATCCGAAAGCACTTTCTAGGGCTTAGTTCGGACTCCTTAAACCTTATTCCCTAGTGACTACCTACGTTCGTGTGCACTACGCCAAAGCTATGACACAGGAGCGCGTTTATCATCGCAGAATAGGCCTAAACTCGGATTTGCAAATTCAGAGCTAAAGCCGATAAAGCAAAGCCATGCGGAGAGGCTGTCAGAGGAGATTACATCAGACAGTGGTTTCCCGACGCTGCGGTGGCGCCGTCCCCTCCAGCGCCGACTTGGCACCGTCCATCTTCTTGGACACGGCGCCCAAGATCGCCTTCACCATGTCGTCGGACGAGAAGCTGGCGGGCCAGCCGCGCCAGGTCACCGTGTCGACGATGTCGCGCGTGCCGGCGGCCTTCCACATGTGGTCGTCGGCGTGCTCGAACTTCTTGCGGGCCTCCTCGTCGTCGCCGAGCTGGAACAGCATGACGCCGAGCTGGTGCTCGGGGGCGCGCATGGCGTCGAGCGCCTTGGCGGCCTCGAGCAACGGGGCCGTATAGTCGTCGGCCGAGATGCCGGCGGTGATGACGATGACGTTGAGCGGGGGCCGCTGGGGGTCCGCCTTCAGCTGCTCGATGTACCACGACAGGATCTTGCCCAGCCGCGCCCCGAGCTTGCACTTCCCGCCCGGCTTGACGTCCCGGAAGATGGCCTGCGCGCTGTCCCGCTTCCCCGTGTCGCTGTGCACCTGGCCGATGTGGTTGTACCCGGACTTGCGAACCGACATGCCGGGGAAGTAGAACAGGGGTCGGTGGTTGACGAAGTAGATGTCAATACCTATGTATATCTCTTAGCAAGATGAACAGAATGGCATATCATGGCGATGAGCTTTTTGACCATTTTCGTCATACTGAAGTGTGATCGGAGCGACCGCCTGGATGAGGGCCGATACGTCACTCCATTGTCTCTTCATGTGCTCGGAATCGTCAATGAGGAACAGGGTTTCAAAGTATTGCAGAAACGACAGCAAATCGGTGTGTCGTCTTTCAGGCGCCTGCGGGATGCCCGCCGTGTCGTCGTCGTTGGTATACGTCGCCATTTTTGCAGCTGCACAGATGGTTATAGCAGGCAGCGTTATTGAAGCAGAAAGTTGAGAGAATGAGGGGACGCGACGGCGGCTGTTGCACAAAGCGGGAGACGCCGCAATCTAGAAGAGCGATAGGGTGTTCCAGGCGCCAATCTTGCCCATGTTTGGCGAATTTTTCGAAGGGTCCATTGTGGGGAACTGGTTGGGCGTTGACCGACATTCGAAGGCCATGAAGAACCTATAGAATTAATACAGACCTGCGAAGAAACGGGCTCAATTAGTTGCGGTTGTTGTTGCGGGTCCCGAGAGTTGCCCTCGCCAACCCCCAGTCGGCTACAATACCTCTCGCCGCTTTACTTAGGCGTTACTTAGGACATGCTTAAAGGACTTATTAAAAATGATTTAGATAAATAGGCAATACTTTATAAATTAATAAAATTTTAAAAATTAAAATATTAACTTTATATAAAAATATAATAAAAAAGAATTGAAATTACTTAAAATATAAAAACGGCTCGTTAAAATATTTATAAGTAATTATCTTATTTATTTTAAAAATATACTTATAAAATCCGGTTTATATCCGTAATACCTTGTTATTTTTTCGCCGTATTTAATTTTCTATTTTAGTAATTTTTCTTTTATTATTTATCTATTATTAAAATAAATTAACTTTATAAAATTAATAGTTTTTAATAAAAGTTTTTATTTATTTATTTTTTCCTACTAATTACTAGTTATTTCGCCTCTTTACTTACGTAAATAAAAAACGAATAACTAAGAATAAAACTATAGCCGGATAAATAGTTTTAATAATAATAATACGTATATTAACATTAATTCTACTTTACGAAATATATTAAGTTATAGTAAAATAAAATAATATATATATATATATATATAAATATTCTCTTTAAAGGAAATGTAACTATAGAACTAAATTAAACAAATAAATAGATTATATTATCGGTTGCTAAGCTTTATTAAACCCCAACCTTTTTACAGACTGCCCAGTTATATAAGCCTTTATCGACGACTATTTTTAACGGAATTCTGGACGGTTTTCGCAATCCGAAATAGCCGGATAAACTATCGTTCGTAATTTTTTAATTTGTATCGATTTAAAAGTTGAACTTCGACGTTTTTAAACCCGTTATTGTTATTTTTTAATTTTATTAGTAATTTGTTTATAAGCCGGATATTTTTTAGTATAAATTTACGTAAAAATCGATTATTTTTGCTATTTTAAATTAAATCGTATTTAAAAATTAAAAATAAAATCCGATTTTTTTCGGAAAAGTTATTAATATCGATAAAGGTATCGATATATTTTATTCGGCCGATTATTTTATTTAAGTTAAGTAATTTAATCGAAATTATTTCCGTTAAAATTCCGAAAATACGGAATACTAGGACTTTATATTCGAAATTAACTAGTATATTTTAGTTATTTTAATTAATAAAGGTTTAAAAGGGTGCCTTAAAATTAATCGAAATTAAAGAAGGTAGTTGTTATAAAACTAGCGAAAAGTTATAAAGTAGTTATTTTATACGGACTTAAAATTTACCGCGAAAAGCTTAATATCTTTTAAGTTATTAAGATTCCCCTTACTAAACCAGCTAAAAGGTATAAGATTTATTAAGGTCGAAACTTGTCGATATTATATAATAATCGGCTTCGGAATAAGGCTATTTATAACCGAAATATAATTTATCGTTACCGTAAAAACTATTAATAGTTACCGTATTCGAAAATACTAGGTAAAATATTTATTATATTAATTATTAATATAATTATTTCGTATTTTTAACTTAGCTTAAATAATACGGCTTAAATCTAACGATTTTATAAATACATAAAAATATAAATTAAATAAATTACTTTATATAAATAATTACTTTCTTCTTAAAAAAGACGTTACCGTAAAATTAAATTAAATAAATAGATAGATTAGTTATTAGTTATTAAACTTTACTAAGCTCTAACCTTTTTATAAGCGTCTTACTTTAAGGTAATTTCAAACTGCCTTATTATGCCCTTATCGACGACCATTTTTAACCGAATTCTGGACGGTTTTCGTAATCCAGAATAGCCGGATAAATTATCGCTTGTAATTTTCCAATTTATATTAAATTAAAAATTAAATTTCGAAATTTTTAACCTCTTTTCCGTTTATATTTAATTTTCTTAATAGTTCCTTTATACGGTCCATATTTTTTATTATAAGGTCGTTTAAATTTTAATTACTTTTATTTATATAAATTAAATCGTATTAGAAAATTAAAAATAAAATCTGATTTTTTTAGGAAAAGTTAGTTAAATTAACGGAAATATTAATATTTTTAATTCGTTTTAAAGTTTTATTAAATTAAAAACCTTAAGAAAAATGTTTTTTATAAAGATTTTACAATTACGGAATACCGGTATTTTATAGTAGGAATTATCCGATATGTTTTAGTTATTTTAATTAATAAGGATTCGAAAAGGTATCGTAAAATCGATTAAAATTAAAATTATAAGACTGGTAAAAGGTTATAAAGTAGTTATTTTATACGGACTTAAGGTTTATCGCGAAAAGCTTAATATTCTTTAAGTTATTATTTATATTTTAAGAGATTCCTTTTGCCGAACCAGTTAGAAGGTATAAGGTTTATTAGGGTTAAAACTTATCGGTATTACGTAAGTAAGTTTTTTAACCGATATTAATCGAGAAATTATATGTTTACGGGGATTTAATAGTTGGTTTCGAGATAAGGCTTTTCGTAACTGAAACGTATAATTTATTATTACCGTAAAAACTATTAATAGTTATCGTATTCGAAAATATTAAGTAAAATATTTATTATATTAATTATTAATGTAATTATTTCGTATCTTTAGCTTAGCCTAGATAATACGGCTTAAACCTAACGACTTTATATAAATAATTACTTATAAAATAAAATAATTATATTTTAAAAATATAAAACGATATAAACGAAAACTGCTTTTTTTAAAATTAAATACTTTAAAGTATATCGTCGAATTTATAGTTAAATTTATTAAAAGCGTATTTAATTTACATAGAAAAATAACCGTTTAAATTATTTAAAATTATTTCTAATATTTTATTTCTAGTTAAAATGTATATAATTTTAAATCTTTAATTTCGAAATTTTTTAT
Organism: Monosporascus sp. CRB-8-3; assembly: GCA_004155055.1. Lineage (NCBI taxonomy): Eukaryota > Fungi > Ascomycota > Sordariomycetes > Xylariales > Monosporascus > Monosporascus sp. CRB-8-3. The sequence goes on along the minus strand of QJNZ01000027.1, from coordinate 92,700 downwards.
AAATTTTAATATAATATAAGATATTGAATAGCTATGAGCTAGAGTGAGGTAATTACCGATTAGTTTTAAAGCGGATTTTAAGAAGTAAGTATATTAAGTTATTTCTATCTGGCGTTTTTTATTAATTGCTAAATGGTATATTTATATAAGTAAGTGGGTTAGTAGTTGGTCGGTTACTAGTTGCAGCTTTGTAAGTTTTATATTTTTATAATTATTTTCTTTTTTTAAGTTGTTAATTTTTAATAATATTATTATTAATTTAGCGTATCGTAATTATAAATTCGGTTACGTATATTTGTCGAAAGTTTTCCGTTATAAATACGTAAATTATGTTATGTTATAAATAGTTACCGTAATAATTAATACGTATTTTATTAAGTAACTTATTATGTTCCGCCCGGTTTTTTTATTTCGATCCGTTTTTTAATTCCGCTTTATTTATTTTTTTTTCTTTTTTTTTCCGCGTCTTTATTTCCGTTTTTTTTATGTATGCGTTCCGTTTAGTTTTTTTTTCCGTATTTTTTGTTTTTTTTTCCGTTTAGTTTTCGTACGTTTTCCGGTTTATTTCCGTTTATTATATTTATTTTTTATACGTAATTTTACGAAAAGTAACATTTCGATATTAACGAAAACTTGGAATTTTTTAAGCGTTACCTTTTTAATATTAACGATATATCGGATATTAGTTGTATTACGGGCGGTAATAAACCGTATTATATTTACGTAATATAACATTATTTCGAATACCGTACGGTTTATATCCAGGTTTCGGGCGTTTTAAATTACGTTATGGCTAATTATTATTATAAAACTTTTCGTACGGTAAATATTTATTTTTAATATTATTAATACCGTCGTTTAATTTCCGTTTAAATTCCGGTTATTTTTAAAGGTATTGCTTAGATTATCGTTTATTTCGCCGTCGAAAATTAAAAATTAATCGATAAACTTAAAACGGTTCGTATTGTTAGTATTTAGGCTAAACGTAACGATATGTTTGCGATCGGTTGCCGACTTAACGTTTTTTGTAAAATTAAGTTTATCTTTAAAGCGGTTATTAATAAGAAAAATCGTTTTTTTGGTGTTTCGGAAATAGATTTCCGATTGTCCGTTATAGTTACGGAAATTTAATTTTAACGTCGTTTTATAGGTTTATAGATTTAAATCGTATTTGTAAATTATCCGATTTTTTTTATTGTTTTACGGTTAATTTCCGATTAGGCGTAATTTTATAATAAGTTTATAGATAAGGAAATTTTTAAAAATTGTTACGTTGCTATATTCCTTGTTTACGAATATTTTCCGTCCGTTTTCCGGCGTTTTGATAAAATTTTAATATTTATCGATAATTATAATTAAAAAAAGTTTTTAGCCGGTAAAGCCGTTATTAAACTTAAGTATTTTAAACGCTTTAAGGATAGTAATTTATTTCCGATTAGTAACCGATTGTATTCCGGTTATTTTAACCTTATTTTTCGTAAGAAATAGGACGTTTCCGAATTTCTTCCGGGTTTTACGTTTAATAAAATTAATAAATATACCCGTACCTTACCGTCGTACGTTTTCCGATTATTTTCCGATATTTTATATTAATTTTTTTAATATGTTTATTAAATGTTAATTAACGTAAGGATTAATAATTAAATGTAAAATTTTATTTTCGAAATAAAGATTTGATTTTTTTTACGTTGTTTATCGGTTTCCGTTTATTTTCCGTTTTATTTGTAAAAGAATTATAATTTGATTTTTTATATTTTGGCTTAATATAAGATTTAATGGTCGAATATAAAATTTTGCTTTTAAGATAAAGGTTCGAATCCCTTTATATTATCGCTTAGTTTCCGGTTATATTCCGATTTATTACATATATTTAATAATGTTTAATCGATTAGTTTTTAACCGGTATACGATAAGGTAATTATTTATTAAAAGCTTAAAAATAACTATATAACTAAGTTCGATTTTAATATTTTAATATTATTTAAGATTATTTTTTATATTTTTACGATTATTATATAATTAATTTCCGATCGGGTTATTATAGCTTTATAAGTTTTAGATTATTTTATTTCTTATATATACGCCTAATTTTTTTCTTATAACGTTTTAGTATTTTTAACGCGTATTCGAAATGTTTTCAGGGTTTTTACGTATTATATTTAACGGGTTAGTTTTTTTATTTAATAAGGTATTTATGTTATTTCCGGTTATTACGGTAACGGACAATATTTTTTATTACTTATTTTTTCTGTTTTTTTATTAAGTTTAGTAATGTTATTTAGTTATCGCTTAATTCCCGATTATATTACGGTTTTAATAGGGATATTAGGAATATATTATGTATTTGTTAATATATGATAAGAAAAATTACTTTATACGGTTAAGAACTTATTCGTTTTTTAATCGCTATTTGGACGTAAGTAAATACGAATTTTTTATTTTAAATTTAAAGTTTTTAATCGAAAAATTTACCTATTACCTTGGTTAAAATTCTATAGGTATATAACGTTAATCGTAATATTTTTTTTAAGTTGTTATTGCTTTTTCTTAATATTAAATTGGGACAGGGCTTATTAAAGCTGCATGTATGCGAGAACCTCTTGATTAGAAGCTTGGGAAGAAGATGCTGGGCGTTCCTTGATGTTATAGAAGACTACATACAAAGGTTGGTAGGTCGGCATTATATAGACCATCGCCGACCCACTTGGTGATGCAGCTAGAAATAGCTAGAAGAAGTTAGAACAGCTGCAGCAGCTGTACAGCTGTACAGCTCTACAACTCCAACCCTAATATAATTTTCCCTTTTTGCAGCGGAAGGCTTTTGACGATGCTGCAAAAATAAAAAATAAAAACCCCTAGGCTAGGGCAGAAAAAAGAAAATCGGGGTACCCTGTATTATTCTTTGCCATATAAATCTTACATAATTCCATTAGATCAGTCCCTAAAAGGGACCTCCCTTAACCGGACCTTTTTAGATTTTACTTTAAAGCTTTGTTTCCCTTATTTTAAGTTCCCGGGACCTTTAGGAGTTTCGCTTATTATAGGCCGGTAATATATAAGATTTTTTTATTTTTTAACGTACTAAATCCATATAAATCTTACTGATTAATATATATCTTTTTTAATTTGCGTTTTTTTCCGATTGTTTTACAGTATTCCTTGCTTAATAACGGTATTCCTGTTTTTCGAAGCCGGAAAATATGTACGTTATCGTTTATTAAATTGCCGTAACGGGTGCTTATTTTATATCTTTATTTAAATCTTTTTAAAATGTATATATTTTTTCCGATTAAAAAAGTTTTGCTGTTTATTATATATCGTTCGGTTTGTATTCGTAATAACGGTAAATCGATAAATCGGCGTAAAAGTCGGAAATAAAACTGTCGGTAACTGTCGGTAATTGTTAGTAGCTATAATTTGCTGTTATTTCGAATAGGAAGGATAAAACTTTTTGGCATAGAAATTATATATAAATCTGTCGGAAACGACCTGATCGGTAATTAAAATAACTAGTCCTGTCGATATAATAAACGGAAATATTATTTTAGTTAATTTAGTATTTTAGTTATCGGTAGCTATAGTTAAAAATGGACGGTATGGACGTTTCGGCAAAGAAAATGTATACGAACTTATCGGATTTTTCCTGATTAACAGGCAAATAACTAGTTTTGGCGATATAGCTAATGGAAACGTGCTGTAATTGTTATTATTGACGAATTTTTACTAACGGTAATAATAGCGATAACGGCGATAACGGCGATAACGGCGATAACGTCGATAATAACTGATAACGTTAAAGAATAGCGGTAATTATTTCGAATAGGTAATTTTAAATATCTATTAATATAAAATATATGTAGGTATATCGGATACATTCCGATTAAAATGATTAAAATTATTTAAGTAGTTATAACGTTAACGTATTTTAGTTGTTATTAGTTATAGTTAATCGCGGACGGAATAAACGTATCGGTATAGAAAATCGTATATAGAATTATCGGAATTGTTTTAATTAAAACGAAATTAACTTATTTTAATGATATAATTAACGAAAATAATGGAAATAGGCTATTATTATTAACGGTATGGTAAATAATTAAAAAACGAATGGCTGATATAATTAATTATTGCCGTATAAGAAGCTATAGATTTTTTCCAACAGAATTTGTATAGGAAAATTATTAAAAACGTTTTAATTAAAATATTTAAAAGAAGGAAATAATTATTTGGACCTTAAAACATATCCCCGATATAGAAAAACGAAATAAAAAAATCGAAAAAAGCCTTTGGAAATAATTTGATTAAAAGAATTCTGTATATAAAATAATTAAGAAATTTTTTTTTCGAAAATTATAAATTATTTCGGCAGTTAATTAAAGCCTACTTTCTTACCGTAGATACTAATTAAATTGGGATAAGGCTTATTAAAACTGTATATATATAAGAACCTTTTAATTAAAAGCTTAGGAAAAAGATACCGGGCGTTCCTTAATACTATAGAAGACTATATATAAAGGTTGGTAAGTCGGCATTATATAAACCATCGCCGACCTATTTAGTAATGCAGTTAGAAATAGCTAGAAAAAGCTAAAACAGCTGCAGCAGCTGTACAGCTATATAGCTTTATAGCTTTAACCCTAATATAATCCTTCTTTTTTATAGCGGAAAGCTTTTAACGACGCTATAAAAATAAAAAATAAAAACCTTTAGGCTAGGGCAGAAAAAAGAAAATCGGGGTACTCTGTATTATTTTTTGCTATACAAATCCTATACAATTTTATAAAATCAATCCCTAAAAAGGACTTCCTTTAACTAGACCTCTTTAAACCTTATTTTAAAACTTTATTTTCCTTATTTTAAGCTTCCGAGACCTTTAAAAGCTTTATTTATTATGGGCCGGTAATATATAAAACTTTTTTACTTTTTAACATATTAAATTTATACAAATTTTACTGATTAATATATATCTTTTTTAACCTGCGTTTTTTTCCGACCGCTTTATAATATTCCTTATTTAATAACGGTATTTTTGTTTTTCGAAGCCGGAAAATATATACATTACCGTTTACTAAATTGCTGTAACGGATATTTATCTTATATCTTTATTTAAATCTTTTTAAAAAAATATATTTTTTCCGATTAAAAGAATTTTGTTATTTATTATATATTATTCGGTTTATATTTACAATAATAGTAAATCGATAAATCGGCGTAAAAGTCGAAAGTAAAACTGTCGGTAACTATTAGCAATTATCGGTAATTATAATTCGTTATTATTTCGAATAAAAAGGATAAAACTTTTTAACATAAAAATTATATGTAAATTTGTCAGAAACGACCTAATCGGCAACCAGAATAATTAATTTTATTAATATAACAAACGGAAATATTATTTTGATTAACTTAATATCTTGGTTAGTAATAACTATAGCTGAAAACGGACGGTACGGACGTTTCGGTAAAGAAAATATATACGAACTTATCGGATTTTTCCTAATTAATAAGTAAATAACCAATCCTGGTAATATAATTAATAAAAATACATTGCAATTATTATTGTTAACGAACTTTTACTGACGGCGATAATAACGATAACGTTAATAATAATTAATAACGTTAAAAAATAACGGTAATTATTTTAAATAAATAATTCCAGATATTTATTAATATAAAATATATATAGGTATATCGAATATATCCCGATTAAAATAATTAAAATTATTTAAGTAACTATAATATCGACGTATTTTAGTTATTATTAATTATAACTAACCGCGGACGGAATAAATATATCGGTACAGAAAATCGTATATAAAATTATCGGAATTATTTTAATTAAAACGAAATTAACCTATTTTAACGATATAACTAACGGAAATAATGGAAATAGGCTGTTATTATTAACGGTATAATAAATAATTAAAAAACGAATAGCTAATATAATTAATTATTACCGTATAAAAAGTTGCAGATTTTTTTTAACAGAATTTGTATAAGAAAATTATTAAAAACGTCCTAATCAAAATACTTAAAAAAAGGAAATAATTATTTAAACCTTAAAATATGTTTTCGATATAGAAAAACGAAATGAAAAAATCGAAAAAAGCTCTTAGAAATAATTTAATTAGGAGAATTCTATATATAAAATAATTAAAAAAAACCTTTTTCGAAAATCGTAAGTTACTTTAGCAACTAACTAAAGCCTATTTCCTTACCGTAAATACTAATTAAATTAGGATAGGGCTTATCAAAGCTACATATATACAAAAACCTCTTAATTAAAAACTTGGAAAAAAGATGCCGGGCGTTCCTTAATGCTATAGAAAATTACATACAAAGGTTAGTAGGTCGGCATTATATAGACCATCGCCGACCCACTTGGTAATGCAGCTAGAAATAGCTAGAAGAAGCTAGAACAGCTGCAGCAGCTGTACAGCTGTACAGCTCTACAGCTCCAACCTTAACACAATATTTGCGTATTATTTAATAAACGGCCGTAATTTTTTCGAATTGTTTTTTAATTTTTTTTATTTACCCTTTAAATTTTTATAAAAGATATTTTATTATTTTTAAGTAATACCTATATAAGGTTTCGAATAACAAACAGCTGGTAAATATATTCCGAACGTTATTATATACGAATTCCGTATTTCGTAATAACTTTATTTAATTATTTTAATATTCGTTAACGTAATTGTAAAATAATGTTTTAAAGTTTAATAAATACGTTCCGTTTGTTTATTAGTTTGCGGATAATAAACGGTTAATATCCGTTACTTTATTTTTCGTTTCTTATAAAATTTAACTTAAAATTAATTTATTAATAATTTATTTTTATTATTAACAATTTTTACCGGTATACCGAACTTATACTTTATCTTATCGTAAAGTAATCGGGTTAATTTAACGGCGGTTAACGTTTTAACTATAAGGATAAATAAATTTATTTTCGTAAAGCGATCGACGATTATTAAGATTACGTTATATGTTAACCCGTATAATTTTAAGCTTTTAAAAAATCTTATAATAAAGTTTAACATAATTTTTTAAAAAAGTTACTTAGGTAATAATAAGGATTGTAATTGCCCGTATAGCTTGTAACATAGCTTTATTATTTTTTAATAATTTAGATATTACTTAATATATTTTCGGATATTATTCGTTATATTTTCCTAATAGAATTTCGTAATTATAAATTTTAATATACAGACGTATTTTATATATTTTACTTTTAAATCGTTATAATATTAATTAATTAATTACTTTTACAAAACGTTTTACGACGGAATTACGAATTGATCCCGATAATATAAAACCTTATTCGAATTTAGGAAATATCTTTTTTTTATTTAAATTTAACGTTTAATTATTTTTATTAAATTTATAATATTTAAGTCCTTAATTTGCAACTTTTAAACTTAATCGTAAAATTATCGGGAAACTTTCGGCTATAATACCGTTTTATTCCTAATTAACTTTTTTACTAAAAAACGTAAAATATACTAATTATAAATAATAACTTTAATATTAATTTCGTCCTTTCTAGATTTTTCGAAATCCGATCGTAATATAATTACAATTTATAATTATTATTATTTAACCGCCGATTATATTAATACTATAATCTTTATTTATATTACTATGCGTAAATAATAGGTATAGTAAGTATATAATTTTTTGCTTTTTTTTCCCTTCGAAAATTTCTTATAATCGTATAACGAAAATTTTCCGCTTTTTTTATACGGATAGTAATTATTTAAACTTTTACCATTCGAAATCTATTTGGAAATTTTACGGTAAATAAATTTTACGCCATCTTTACGAAACCTTTTACTCCTTTATAATATTCTAAATCGCGTTATATATTTACAATAATTTTCTATACAATTTCCGGTATATCGTCCGTAAATCTAAACTTTTTTAATAACGTAAAAATTATATTTTTATATATAATTTCCCTTAATATATAATCTGGACATTTTAATAATTTATCCACCTGGTTAACGGTACCCGGTTAATGTTAGATTTTAAAGTTAAATTAAAAAAGGTAATAAACCTATCGGGTTAATTTGCTTTTAAGGTTACGGGTTAACGTTTTAACGATATTTTTTAACGTTATATAACTGGTAAATATAAAAAAAAAAAATTTCGTATTTTCGAAATATTATCGTTAATATTTTAAACTTTTTATAATTATTAATAACTTTTATTACCTTATAATTTACCGTTCTTTAATCGGGTTAAGCTTTCGTAATTAATATGTAACTAAGTGCTAATACTTCTTATATTTCTATAACAGGATTTTTGATATAACCTTTATAAAGGCGTTTATTTTCACTTTGGTATTTTTTAAATTATTTTAATATCGGAGGATAAGTGCTAATTAAAAGGTGTTTTTTAGTTTGTAAAATATTTTCCTGGTTTTTTTTGGTTATTAAAATTTTGTTATTTTATCTCTATCTTATATTTTTCTTAATAGCTTAATAACGGGCTTAGTGATACGTAAATAATAAGCGATAAATTTCCGATAGAAATTTACAAACTTTAAAAAAACTTAAATATTATAAATAAATTCTAGTTCTGGCTATATTTTAATAATATTAAGCCGTCGGCGATCCATCTTTAAATTTTCGGTATTAACTATAAATCCTAAAACCTTTATTTTTTTTTAAAAAAAATTCGTATTTAAATAATTTAATAAACAGTTAATATTATAATAGTTATTCGTAAACTAGTTAAAAATGTTTTATATTTTTTTTTCGTTATCCGAATAAATAATTATATTATTTAGGTATATTATATATATATGGTTTATTAATCCAATTAACGCTTTATATATATAAATTTAGAATATAGCCGATGCATTAATAAGGTTAAATGGTATAACCGTATATTCGAACTAACCGTAACGCGTTCGAAAAGCGGTTTTTTATTTGTCGTTTTTCTTAATTTTGATACGGTAATACGTATTTTTAAAGTTAATTTTTGAAAATACCTTAGTTAATTTTAATTAGTTTATAAGCTTTAAAATTAAAGGTAAGGGGTATTAGTTTTTTACTGTTACTTAATTTAGACCTTTATAGTTGACGTATAGTTGGAAATTACCGTTTTTCTTAGGTACGAATAATACCGGTATCCCAGTATCCGTTTTTAAATAACGTATTTTTCTTATTTTTAGGTTTTTTTGGATATATTTTTCGAATATTTTCCGTTAAGCTTTCGAAATTAGGTAAATTAGGCCAAATAAAAGCGTTTTCCCTGGGATTAAATTTATTAGGCATTCCGTTTTAGGTAATTAAGGAATTTTTCTCGTTATTTTCTCGGAATATATTTGCCGGAAACTTTTTAAGTAAGTTGGTAAGTTCTTTATATTTTGGGAAATTTATTTCCTAAATTTTAGGATATTTAACTTATTAATTAGGTTTATTAAGTTAATAATATAAGCCTATTTGCCGGAAAACGTTAAGTTTGTAATTTTTTATTTATTAATTTTTTATATTAATTTATATAATTATTAATACGTAGTTATGTTTAATATTATTCTTAACCTACTTATTCCGGGGCGGGATAAAAAAAAATCGGGCGTTTTTCGGTTACGGCGTATTGCAAAATAAATTTACTTAAATTTTCGTTTGGTTTTATTGCTGTTTGTTATGTTAATAAGAATTTCGTAAATTTTATAATATTTGATATAAACGCCGTTAACGCCGATAAAACCCGGAATATCTACGGAAACTAGTTAAAAATTAAACTTTTTTGCCAGCTTTTTATTTATAGTATTTACTTGTATTCCGGTATTTATATTAACTTGTATTATTATATCCCTTATATTTTTTTTAATAAATATTTTCTTTTTAAAAGGCGGTTTTATTTTAACCGTCCTGCAGTTATTAGCCGAAATAGATTAAACGTATACGTTTATTCCGATTCCTTTTTTAAGTTTACGTTTAAGGATTAATTTAATTTATCGTTATATATTGTAATGTTCTATATAGCCTTTAGAGGTCGATTTCCGTATAGCCGGGACAGCAGGATTTTCGTATTTTTTTTTGAAATTTATAATTTATATTTTTATAACTTATTTTCCTATAATTATAGCATTTAAATAAACTTTTATAAAAGTTAAAGGTATTAAATTGTATAAACTTATTTTAATTAAAGTTAAATCGGTAATTATTCGATTTCCGTATATAGAAACGCTTACAGTCCCTATTATTCTTACGTAACGTCTTTAATTTGTTCTTAGGGTTTTTTTTAAAAGCGTTAAAATAAGATTGTTTATTTTTGTTAATATTTTTGGCGGAAAATAATCGGTTTTTTTTCGCCTTTTTCCAGGCGTTTTAATAACGTTTTACCTTATTTATTACGTTATTAGCTTGTTTTAGTTTAACGTTTTTTCGTAATAAGGTATTTCGTAATTTTAGTACCAATTTATAAAAATAATTAAAAGCGAAATGTTGGTTATTCCGATTATTTTCCGGGTTAAAAGTGTCTGCAGGCTCCATTTTATAAATTAGGAGCCTTTATTTAGCGTAAAAATCTAGCGGCAACTGATCGGGTTATTGTTGCAGTTTTATAAATTGCTCCTTATATTTCTTATTAAGGAAATTAGGATTTGTATAACTTTTTCTAATAAAAGTTTATAAATTTTCTATTTTTAGCTTTTTTTCATAATCGAAATAGTTAAACGTAATGTGGTATAATTGCTAAACATTCGTAATAAAAACGTTTATATAGCTTATAGCTTATTAAATGTAAATAAAAGCGTTTCGTCCTAGCTTTTTAGCGTAAACTTTCGTAATAGCTTTTATCTAGTTTTTTTTCTTTTTAATCGATGTATATTTGGAAAGCTTCGGATAATTATAACGTGGTATTCGTTCGTTACTTTTAAATTTTTGTAATAACGTTATAAATAATTTATAAAGCTTTATTTTTTCGGCTTGTATTATCGCCTGTTATTTGGTTAATTATCGGAATAATTCCGAATGTTATTTATTTTGCTAACGAATAATTTTTAAAATCTGATTGTTATTAAAAGGTTTAACTTTTTTTTATTTTAAATTCCGTAACGTAATTACTATGTTACGTTTATTTTCTAACCGTTTAACGGATAGTTATTGCGATATATTTTTATTATATATATAAAAAAATTCGTAATTCTAGGAAATATTATTTTTTACTTGTTAAACTTTTTTTATAAACTTTTTTATATGCTTTTATATCGTAACCAATCGTTCGTCGATCGGGTTAATATTTAATGGCTCGGGTTCATCTCGTAACCTACGTACTTTACTTCTGGTAATTATCGCGTTATTCTTTATAAAAATGGAAAAATTATAAAATATTAAATAGTTATAGGTTAAAATAAGGTAATTACTAACTAGTTTTAAAGCGGATTTTAAGAAATAAATATATTAGGTTACTTCTATTTGGCGTTTTTTATTAGTTGTTAAATGGTATATTTATATAGGTGAATGGGTCGGCGGCTGGTTGGTTGTTAGCCGTAGCCCCATAAGCTCTGTATTCTCACATATAAATATAAATTCCTTAATCTTTTAACATCGTTATAATCTGTTATTATAAAACAACGTAAGTCTCTTTTTAAGCTATTTTAAAAGATAAAACTAGGATAGAATTTTATAAAAATTCTAATACGAAACTATTTAATAATAGTTATTAATACGACCCGAATAAGAGGTTCGTAATTTAATTATTTTTATCGTAATATTAAGTCGTATAAAAAAATATAGGTACTAAAATATTTTAAAAAGTTAAAAAGTCGTATTTAAATTTACGTAAAAATAATTCGTAGAAAAAAGTTATATCGTTAAAATATATAGTAATAAATTAAAAACTAAATTAATTAAAGATTATAAATAACGTTTAAACCTGTTTTATTTTACGTATTAACGTTATTTTTAATTATAATAAGGTTTTTTCTTTAATATTATTTAAATAAAGCTTAGTTAAAAACGTAATTATTATTAAAATATAAATTTTATATAAAAATCCGATTATACGAAAAGGGTAATATAATAACATTTTTAAAAAAGTAATTATAAAATAACGTAAACTTCTTTATAAGTTACTTTAAAAAGCAGGGTTAAGATAAACCTTATATAAATGCTAATACGAAATTATTTAATTATAGTTGCTAATATAACCCGCCGGGAGTTCCTCTTATCGCTGAGGCTTCCTTAGCGTCTAGATATTACCAACATCCTAAAGGATCACATTAACGTTTAAGGCTACATGGACGTTTAGGGGTTACGGCAACGTCTAGGGACTACTATAAACGTCCGGGGGTTACGGCAACGTCCAAGGACTATATGGACGTTTAGACTGGATAAGGGCCCCACTGTTTACGGATCCTTTTCGGAGAACACCTATTTATAAACAGTAGGCCCCCGTCCAGTCTACTCCGGGTTGTGCATTGACTATTAACGGAGTCGGGGGCTAGTCGTTCCTGGACTTTAACGGATAATATATAGATTTTTATTTACTTAACTTGGACTTTGTCCGCATATCTTTTACCACTTAACTACTTATACCAGTCTTTTATTTATACCTTAGTATCTATAATCCAGCTTAAGTTCTTAGCGGGAATTACGCAATCGGGGACCTAAAAATGGGAACTTAACAGAGATATAATATGGAACAACCTTGTAGTTATCCAAGGTACAAAATTCGAACCCTGCTGTTATTTATAGCAAAGGGACTCGTTTTTAGCCCTCGCGCAATAGTACATTTCGGTGGCTTATAATATCGTTCCAGGGGGAGGTAAAGTTTAACGCTATGTATATCCATGATACTTTGTAGAAAAATTCACTTTTATTAAAGCATATAAAAATTAAGGCTTTCCATGTTATTATTAAGATTATTGGGCGACTTTAACTACTATTTTACTTAGTTAAGTTCTTGGCTATATCTGGGACGAACGAATGAAATACTGGCGACAGCTAATTACCCCAACTGCGAAGCAAGGGAAAAAACCGAACGCTAAATTTTCCGCAGATTCGGACGTCGAACTTCCTATCCTCGAACCCGTCCGGACCTATAACAATACCAAAACGCTAAGATTAAACCGCCGAGGCCATACTATGCTGGAATTACCTAGTTAAAAAGTAATAAATAACGTTTCGGAATCGAATTATAATCGGCCATCTGCTATAAACCCGGAAAATAACCAGTAAAAAATCGACAAAATTATATTAAAGTACCGAATCGGAAAAACGGTATGGTACATAGTCAAGTAGCGAGGATATCCAGAAGTAAAAATACCTGGAAAAAAAAACATTTATCCTAAATTCGTTACGGCCTTCGAAGCTAAATTACTGCAAGGAGTTTACGGAAACTTAAATCCAGAAACTTATCCATATAGAAAACGACCTGGCCGTCCTCCCAAGTCAAAAGCATATTACACACGCTTCGGCCGTCCCATTTACCCAACGTAAAAAGCTACAGACGCATAAATAACAGAATGGCGGCTGAGGTCCCTCAGGAAAACGTACTCAGCGCGCGGAATACGAAAGAGCCCAAGAAATCAAGTGTTGTTGCGCCACCTGGCAGCCCTGACTGCAGGTGTCAGCCATGGGTATTTAGGCCTGCCACTTCTGGCCTGCCACCTTAGCTAGCTTCTATTCACACACACATTTCACCACATCTGTGACAAGTGTTCAAATAGCAGAAAGAAAATGCACTGAAGTAACTTGGACAAAATACAAGTGTGGTACAATTTAGGTGTATGGCTTGGGCTTCGTCTCTTGGCATTGTGATTGCGGTCCCAGATGTGGGCACTTGGCCAGAGGATAGGAAACAAGGATGGCCCCAGCAGCTGTAGCCTGCATAGCCCAGGCGAGGGGAGAGGTCAACGAAAACGACTACCCTTTCCACGGGCCCAGAACTGGTCCTCCTGCAACCACAATAAAAATAAAGCTTTTCTCGTCCCAAGTCAAGGCCTCTCTGTTTGTAATTGATGTATGTTTAAGGTCAGTGTAAAATAGAACACGGTGGGTGGAGGAGGAAGGGCAAGAAAAGTGGATCTCAAGCGGCTCAAATTAAGGCCCTGAAGGCCTGAATCAAGTCTTGCCTCTGTGCCGTCCGGATAGCAACGAAGGCCAAGGTCTGGGCTTCACCAGTCTGAAAACAATGAGGAGAAATTGCTTCGCGGAACTGTAAAAACTATCTACAAGGATTTTGCATGAACATCAGTCCAGACACAGTCCGCAACGCCTTGTCTGTTTGGACAAGACGGTGCGGAATAAAGCCGGCACGAGCCAAGAATGGCCCTAGCGGCGCCGTTGTTTTGCTTGCCGTGCCTGTCAGTGGTCCCTCGCCCGTACCGAACCTAGCGCCCGCCGTCCGCGAATGTGGAGCCATAGCGAACGGCTCCGACCGAGTTTCGCAAAAAGGCAAACCTCAATCAGTGTGGTTCTTTGACCCGGCATGCTCTTTCAGCGCCAATTAGCACATCGCATTTCTATCCGTTCCAATTTGGCTTTGTATCGTAAATAGAGCAGGCTGTGTCGGAACTTACGACCTCCGTGCTATTTTGGAAGGTGGCCGAAAACGGTGCCGTGATTCACCTTTGTTGTTCGAAAATCACGCCAAGTCCCCACGAAAAATTGCGCCAGCCGGCCACGCTTCCGCGCTTCGTTCAATTCGATTTGTGAGGGCAGGGGCATCTCCTGCACTCCGGACGCGCTGGGTCAACTTGACCAAAGAGGTGAGACAAGCCAGCTTCATCACAGTTGGCTCTTCTGACTATCACACAGATCTCCAAAACATCGCCCCTGACCTTCTCTTGGCACTGCAAAGCCCTCGAGCCTCTCGTCTGCTTCGCTCTAAGTCCAGCGGAAAACCCATCCTTAGCGACCTATTAAGCCTCAATTCTGCGACCATTTCTTACGCCTTCGACTTCAACCGTATCCGACCTCTCCTAAACGCAGTGCTCGCCGACAAAGCCCGACAATGAGATCTGGGACCAAGTCTACAACGCCGTCACCGAATCCACCTCGCCTCCCCGACCGATAGCATCTTCCCTCCAACTAACTCCATGGCTTCACAACATGAGCGGCTTCGCGAACTCCTCCGAATACCGTCAAGATATGGACAGGGTCCTTAAGTTGGAGCTTGGTCCTCTCTATGTTGGGCTTCGTCATTTCCGCGAAACATTTTTGGGAGGCGATCTTGGGACGGCTTCCGAAGCCGTCTTCAAGGAATGCATGGCAGGCAGCAATCCACTCTTCAGTCAAGGCTGGAGCGGATGGCCTAAAGACGCAAATCAGGATGATGTTTTGAGCTGGTTTGTGGACTTGTGCTAGAGGCTGGCGGCCTTCGCAGAACACTACAAGTTGACCCCGACATATCGACGAAGGCCAGTGGCACAACCCAACACGCCGATTCAGGGATCCACGGCAGAACGCAAGTTGGACCGCAAGTTGGACCGCAAGTTGGACGTCGGCTTCGTGGACGACCCCAAGGCCGGAAAAGACTCTCGATGTAGCTGGTCGGAAATCCTCGTACCGGGCGAGCTGAAAAGCAATCCATCGGCCGACGAAGCGTCAAAGGCATGGCTTGATCTTGGGACGTACGCGAGGGAGGTGCTCGCTGCTCAAGACACCCGTCGCTTCGTTTTGGGCTTCACCATCAGCGGATCTCTCATGAGAATATGGGAGTTTGACCGGCTCGGGGGGTCGCATCCGAACAGTGGTTGAAGGGTTGGCATCCTCGTCTGTGACTAGGTCGACAATCACAGCCATCAATCGATCAAACAAGATAGCCGGCACGATACACCCAGTCTCCCAGTCGTACAGGGATGTCACGAGCGGTTGACCACTTGTATCTATTCTGATCGACATATTACCTTCGGTAATGACGAGCTACGAATCCCGATTGAATGGGCGATCCTGACTGGCGACATCAGAGTGAGTTATCTTTTCCCCTGCCGTCACAATAGCTGGCATTAACTGTGGTCAGAACGCTTCCTTTCAGGTCCGAATCAAGTTTTGCCTATGCCTCTAATTCCTTGCATCGCAGAAGCGATCCTGAATAGAGATGAAAATGCAGTGCTCAAGTGTTTTGAGACGCTCTCATGTTTATTCAATCAGTCCGGTCGCAGCATCGGGGGATTTCACTGGATTTCACTTTATCGCGGTCTCTTCGAATCGGCTGGCGGTGCAGTGGACTTTGAGCAACATCGTGTTGATTCGAGCGTCTCACCTATCTACATCGGCGGTCCAGGCCACTTCGACTTCGAGGAACAGAAAATGTACCAGGTACTCTCTCGGTCTAGTGTTTTCATCCCCTCCCCAATCGGTGTTAACTCTGCTGTGTCCGGATTCTGCTCAGTCCTTGTGCCGAGAGCGACAGAGAAAGTTAGGGGCTCTCCATGTGTTTCATCCACCCCGGAGACGCTAATTGCTCCCACCATGCCGACTAAACTGTGCCTTGAGGAGCTGTCTGTGGTAATCTGAACGTCCTATGTCTGGTTCGCTGCTCCAACCACCTTGTCCCTGTCCTCGTAGATACCGCGGCCGACAGAATTGAGTGAGAAGCCGGCGGCGTTCGCAGAAGACTACAAGTCATCTCCCTCCATCTCGACCGGGGGTTCCAACAAGGGCCGAGTCGACTGACACCGTTAATACAAGAGGCTATCCCATTACTGGGATCAAGGGAATAATTAGCGTCCTCTTCTGCTATCATTTTATCAGGCTAGGGCACAGGGCTCGCGGCGATCTCATGACATGGTGGCGCTTCCTACAACGAGCATTTGCGAATTTTCTCCATCAATTGTACGTGCTCAAGCCGCTCTTTTAAAGACATCAATCGGGTGCCGGCTTCATCAAGGTCTATCTGATGCTGCCTTGGCGGTTGACGCTTCCCAGGCGCGCTGCACGTACATGCGCACCGTCTACAAACTAGCAGGTGCGTCTTGAGCTTCAATATCAGTTGCTATCGCCATGGAAAATGAAACCTCCGCCGCGTCCTGACTCGTCGACCAATTCGGCGCGCAAATTCTCCAATTCCTTGCTCATCGACTCCGGGCTAGCATTCTCCCGAAGGCGTTCAAAGTCGAGTAGTTTCACCCCTTCTTCCGTGACGAGAAAGTTGTATCGGTTCACATCCCCATGTACAAGTCCAAGTTCGTGGAGTTTCCCTAGAGCGGTTTCGCAGACGCTCAGATCCTGGAAGGAAGCAGAGCGTCCCTCTATTTTCTCCAATATAAAACCCACGGTGCGTCCATTCTCATGGACATGGGCGAGGAAGCGCGGGGCCAGTCCGGAACCCTCAAGCAACTGATATGCTCTCGTTTCTTGTTCGATGCGAGGCAGCTCCCATTCGAAACGGGCTATTTTGGCGATCACGATGGCTGATGATGGGAGAGTGATTGGGAGGATCGAGTGTGAGACAGCTTCGAAAGCCATTGCCGTGAGCTGTTTGATCTTCTCCAACTCTAGGCAATCAACACTGATATGATGCCATTGACACTTGACGCCAGCTAGTGTTCGGTTCGAGATGGAAGTTTTCAAGTCGCCGCTGGTTTTATCTCGTGAGATGTGGGCCACGGTCCATTCCTCGTTGTAAGGAAGACGGGGCAGGGACTGAAGGGGGAATGAAAGCGTGTCTCTGTCAAAGGTTCCGGGAGAGATGACGAGATATTTGACTTGGTTTCCGATTCGCAGTCGGTATTCGCTCTCAAAAGAATCGTCATCGTCCACTTCCATGGACAGGATGATCGGCTGTATTGGCGGGTTTGTAATGTGATCGCCAGACATTGTTACCATTGGACCACTCACTATGAGACTGTCAGCGGATGTGTCTGAAGAGAAGTCAAACCCAGAAGAGATGTAGCATTCGTGCATTTATGCTTCGAGATTTCCTTATCGTCGCTATGCCTCCTTCCCTTTATTTTTTTTCCCCTGCTGAGTAGGGCGGTGTTCGAATGTCAGGGTAGCTCTCCAGCTGCGGTGGAGAGCCGAGATTGGTGCTACAACTGGTTTTTGAGGTGCTTCGGAAAATTGACGGCCAACACGCACGTCTCTTTACACAAAGAACGACTCTTGTCAAGGCCTTCCATTGCCTAAGGCACCAACCTTCCTGGAATTCACAGGGGAATGCCAAGCGGGGCTGGCCAAAAACGAGGCTCCGGGGCTGTGCCGCAGGCACATACACCAGGCTCACCACGACTCAGGTTAAAGCGGCGGCAGCTCAGGACCATTGACGACAATGGTAATTGCTGAGGGCAACTCTCGGGACACGCATAGTGCTGTTGTTGCATCTAAGTGGGAATGGGAACGTCTAGGCTGCATGGATACAATATAATACGAACTTGAAAAGACATTTGGTTTCGGAATAGCATACATACTCAACTGATTACGCTCTTTGACCAGTTCTAAAAGGAAGATTCCGCATAACACATATACCACTTATTCGATTATCGAGCTCATCGAACGGGAAAGCTGGAAGCGCGGCGGGTGGACTGCAGTAACTCTAGAATCCCCATAAATAAGAATGCACAGTATCATATATTGTTATCTTGTATACATCCCCTTCACCCAAATCCCAACTATGACGCCTTTTACGTCACCATATCTCGTGGAGTGGCCTTCCCGTATCTGGCCATTTACCCCCACTTATCGTATTATGTAAGGTAGTATAGCATCGCTACCTTTCGGCAACCCCCCACTTGTCTAAGGAAGGATCTCTGACCCTCATGGCGGCTCCACAATGAGACGCGCGCTAAAGCTTCGATTCCCGCGATACTCTTTACACCGCGCGATAAGAAATTCAAGATCCCCCCCATCGCGTTCCCATCCCTCCGTTTACGCGTTAACGTTAGCCCATGATGCCGCTACCCTTAGAAGAACCGATACCGTCGACGTCACCTTTATCGTCACCGAACTCTTTCGTGACGGCTACTGCGTCACCGCCAGAACCCTTAGATGTTACCATCACCGATATAAGTACCCCCGACGATGCCGCGACTAGCTCGTCCTATTACAAGGCGCGACAGCTTCCGACCGAGCTTAAACACCACTGCCAGATCTACCTGGAGGAGAATCTACGTTAGTCCCGCTTGTTATTCAAGTGCCTACCAAAGTGTATTGACATCAATTTAGCCCTAATTACCCTGAACCTTTTAAACAGCTTGCTGTCCCCCAGCGAGGACCGTTCCAAGGGTGCCATCTACTGCCCGCCGCCGAACCAGCTGAGCGTCCTGAGCACGATTCTGGTGCACCCCGATTTCACGACCCGTCCGAAGGAGCCGGGATGGCCCGAGGCAGCCGCTGAATCCCTAGTCTACCTCCGAAGTCTACTATCCCTGGTCGGTCCCCTGAACGCGAGGTTCGAAGACGCCTTCCGCTTCTCGAGCGGCTCGAGGTTTTCACGCGGCGCTACACTGAGGTCGGACTCGTCGGATTCGGAATCAGACGTTTACGATGACAGTCATGGGTATGTCCCGCTGGCGGGAAAATACGCCAAGGATGGCGTCTGGGCACGCGGTCAGGATTTCTTCCGCGTGGTAGGGTGGGCTTTTAACTGCAGCGTGCTCTATCCGAACCGCTGGCGCCACTGGAAACAGTGGCTCGAGTTCATTCTCGACGTGCTGGAAGCCGATCTGCAGGAGCGGAACAGACTGGATGTCGAGAGGGGTGACGGGAACTTCCCGTTGCTGCAGAAATCGCTGGTCGCTACCTATATCGGCCAGCGATCTGGGAGAAACGCCGGCGGCGGACTCAAGTGGATCATGAAGGCAATCTTCGCGGACGGAAGCAAACTCGCGAGCTCGTCCTTCCAGGAGGTCTGGCACAAAGAGCACAAGGGCATATCGAAGAAGGTGCTGAGCAAGAGGAAGCGAGTGACGGTTAACATCGAGAAGGGCGATTTCGGGTGTTGGCTGGATGATGACTCTGTGTATTCGTCTCAAGCCTCGGAGCCCCCTACGCCGCAGAAAAGAAGGATCAATTCGGGAAACATCGGGGCTGAGGATTTCCAAGCTCTAGAACCCGCATTCGCCGAGTCAATCCCCTTGCGACAACGGCTCTTCTCTCTTGTGAGTAACATCGTCGGTTTAACGGCGTAAGTGTATAACTGGCGTGCTACTAACACGCCAGCACAGCTATCCTACCTCTGCTTCCACCTCCCCTCGCCGCCGTTCGATCTTTCCGACCTCTATGAGAGTTTCGAGAACACCGCGCGGTCGCTCCCCCTGCCCATCTTCTCCGCACTCGTCAATAGCAGCACCTCCGCCCTCCGCGTCGACTCCCAGATCTCGTTGTACCAGGGTATCCTGTCCGTGCTGATGCCGAGCACGGCGCTGAGCCCCGCCAAGGTTGACCGGGCGCGCCACGAGGCGGACGGCATCTCGCCGGCCATCATCGAGCGCTGCTTCCTCCCCTACCCCGCGAACACAATCGCCGTGGACGACAACGCTAAGGTGTCCCTACTAGTCGAGAACCTGGTGCAGATCGTATTAAGGGACGGTAGCGAGGAGTTTGGGCCTGGCTTTAGGGATGCGGTTGAGAAAGGCATCCAGGCACGGGAGGTGAAGACGAGGAAGAAAATGACGGGAGGTCGGGGCCGAGGAAGAGGCGGCGGTGGTGGCGGCAATGGTGAGGACGATGCCGAGGCGCGGATGGTGTTGGAGATGTCGGGCGAGAGGCTGAGAGTGCTGGCAGGCGTGATAGAGGGATTTGACGGGGAAGACGACGAGAACGATATGGATGAAGAGGGT
This sequence comes from Monosporascus sp. CRB-8-3, assembly GCA_004155055.1. Taxonomy (NCBI): domain Eukaryota; kingdom Fungi; phylum Ascomycota; class Sordariomycetes; order Xylariales; genus Monosporascus; species Monosporascus sp. CRB-8-3. The sequence continues at coordinate 71,963 of QJNZ01000027.1, read as the reverse complement.
AAGTTCGTGCTTGCTCACACGTCGTTCCCGTTTATCAGGCACTGACAGCGCAACCCAGATGACGTCGACCAGACGTTCATGACCGCTAAGAGCGGCGGCCCCGGCGACGACGACGACCAATGACAGATCTCGACGCCGATGAAGGGGGACTGCACTGCATCTGTCCGGGGGCCTCGTAGGGCGATATGATCGCTTGCGAGAATCCACACTGTGAAATACGATGGTCCCACTTCGAGTGCGTGGGTCTGGACGCGGAACCGGAGGGACGCTGGTTGTGTCCGGCTTGTATGGAGAGCAAGAGTATGGAAGAAGGGAGAGTAGAGCTATACTCCTCCACTGGGATGGTGGATGAAGTAGTTGGGGGCTTGATCGCTAGGCGTGGATGGATGTGCTATCATCGGCTGGGTATACCGTTGGCGTTAACTGGGATCCAGATCCAGGGGAAGAGAGAACCGGAAAAGGTTTGTTGGCTGTGTTAGGTTATATTGTGCATGGTTATAGAGGGCCCCAAAGTCCCGTGTCTGTGCAAATACTACAGTAATGATACACTCTACGAATTCTTTCCGTGGACACTTGGATCGCCCGTCCATCCCGCAAATCTATATATGCTTTTTCTTCGCACGTCCAATCACTTCTCCCCGAGGCTAAGGATATACGCATCATCACCGCCTCCTAGGAGCCGACGAGGGATTCCACGCCTGCGGCTGCCACGTCTCGCTGGGCCCGCCCCTCCTGGCATCGGCCTTCTTCCACGGATCCTCCTCCGCTCTCTTCTTCTGTGTCTCATCCCCCTTCTTGCCCTGCTTCTCCGTCTCCTGGGCCCGGAGCTGGTCGGCCGGGCTCTCGATGTGGCTCTTGACGCCGTCCTCGGCCTCGTAGTCCCACTCCCGGGCCGCGCGCTCGTGCGGCTGCGACTTCCCCGTGTCGAGCGCGGGGACGGCCTGTCCCATCTCCCGGCCCGGCTGTTCCCTCCTTTGTTGTTGTCCCTGCTGCCGTGGTGACCCGGCGGCAGGAGCGTCGAGGTAGCTCGGCTTGGCGGCCCACCGCGCGTCGGCCTGCGCCGCGAGCACCTTGATGCGCTCCTGGCGCGCGGCGTCGGCGAGCTGCTCCTCCAGCGTCGGCGCCGACGCCCGCTGGTACCGCAGCCACTGGTGCCACGCCGGCGGCACCGTCACCTCGCTGTAGTGCGTCGAGCGCGGGTAGTGCACGATGCGGCGGAAGGGGTACGTCTGCGTCTGGTTCTGGTTCTGCCGTGACTGGTGCGCCAATGCCGAGGGAGTCGTCCTGCTCGGGTGCGACGTCGGGTCGCCGCGCGAGAGGCGGAACTCCCAGTACGTGTTGCCGCGGAGGTCGAGGCCTGTTTTGATTTGGGGGGGTAGTGTTGGCGTGGGGAGATTTTTGATGGAAGCGAGGTCAGGAAGAGGAAGAGGAAGAAGATAGGTGCTTACCGACGAGGAACCGCTTACGCCATGGCAGCCGTAGGGATTTCCACTTGTACCAGGCCTTGAGGACGGGCCCTATCTGCTTCGTCGACATTGCGCTCGAGTGCGAAGGAAAGAAGGGAAGGGTCGCGGACCACCTGAGGGTTTATCTGTTGTCGATGTGGTCCAGGTTCATGATGCTTTAACGTTAACTATTGCTTTGCTATTGCAAGATCGGGGCAATTGGTCGACAGCTGCCGTTAACTTAATCAAAACGTCATTCTTGCCGGGGACTTCGGTGTGGGGCCGCAATATGCGACTAAGGAAAGATTGGCTTAGAACGTACAGCTGGTTACGGTACTGTATGCAACTCAACCACTTATGCAAGAAACAAGAGACTAATGACTGGCACGAGCCACCAGCCACCAGCCACCAGCCACCCGTTACCGGCCCAGGCGCCACGATCGGGCACTAACCAGCCACCCGGTTTCCGCTTTGCTCAGCCCCAAAGCCCCCGCCCCAAGCTCATTAATTAACGCTCATTTATTAACAACGGGGCTCACATGGGCTCCTGGGTCGAACCCGACGTCAGACCTCATCTGCACAAATGACAGATAGTGGGGATACCCTGTCGCATTTCCCCCTATCATTATTTGCAACATTCGTACTCATTCCTCCCAGGCCTTCTAGAATAAATTCCCTACGACCTTAGAGATCGCATTCTGATTCTTTGATTATCCCTACCCAGATTCGTGACATCCTCAATACCTTGTTCTCACCAAAGCTCTCCGGTCATCGATAGTTGGGATATATCTCATCCCCACTAACTCCTCCGACATTGATTGAGCACGCCGTATTCCAGCCTGGGGTGTCTTCCCATCATGTCCTTAGACAGGGACTTGCGCAAGCTCCGCCTCGAGAAATATACTCCCGCCGCTGCCGACGAAGCCCGGTCGTGGATTGAGGGTATCTTGGGTGAGAAGCTAGCTTCGAACGATCTGTTGGATGCACTGAAGGATGGAACTGCCCTTTGCAAGTATGGTCGACACCTCTGCGTAAGATTACGCTTTGCTAACGTCTGCCGTAGAATCGCCAATCTGGCCGTTGGTCCACCGGGGATCAAGTTCAAGAAATCCGCCATGCCCTTCGTCCAGATGGAGAACATCTCGCATTTCCTTCGCGCTTGCCAATCGCCGCCGCTAAACTTGCCAGACCACGATGTTTTCCTTACCGTCGACTTGTTCGAGAAGAAGGATCCCGCCCAGGTCCTCCAATGCCTCGGCGCGTTCTCGCGAGCCGCAAACGCAGCGAACCCCTCCGCTTTCCCTTCCGTAATCGGACCCGTCTCACGCATCAACGTTACCGGCCCGCAAGATACCGGACCTACATCGACAAGGAGCCGGGGTATATCCAATGCTAGCAACGCCTCGCAAGGCTCCCGTCCAGGTCTCATCGCCACAAAAACAGGGGACTCCGGTTCTGGGCGATTGAGCCCCGCCGCGAGAAGCCCTACTAGTGACAGGGGAGCATCTTCACCCACCGTGTCTACCTGGAGCCAGAAACGCCACGAAGGTGTTACGAGCCCGGCCTGGAACATCGCTCAGTATGGATACATGGGTGGAGCCAGCCAGGGGAACCTGGGTGTTGTCTATGGCGGCCGACGGCAGATCACTAGTCCCGGTCCCGCTGTGCCTACTGCTCGCGAGAAAGAGCGCAGGAGGAAGGAGCAGGAGGCTGGAGCCGAGCGCCAGAAACAACAGATGGAAGAAGAGGAAAGAGCCCGACTAGAAGAGGAGCGGAAATGGAGCGACGAGACCGCGAGACTGAGGGCCGAAGAAAAGCGCAAGGCAGAGGAGGAGAAACGCCGCTGGGCAGAGGAAGAGCGGCAATGGAAGCTCACCGAGGAGAAGCGGCGAAGGGAGGAGGAAGAGGCCGAGGAACGACTGGCGGAAGAGAGACGGCGGGCGAAAAGCCAGAGCGAGGCCAGATTGCAGTCGGCTAGCCCCGAACAACGTCTCGCGAATCCAAGGAGCTCGGGCGACTACAGAGAGCGGATAAAACAACTAGAGAAGGAACTGGAGTTGGCCCGTCAGCGAGAGCGAGAATACGAAGAGGAGCGGCAGAGGCGATCCCCGTCCAAAGGCCGGCACCGGTCGCGCAGCAGGCCGAATAAGGATCGGCCGGAGCGACCGCCGAGTCGCCATGATTCCTGGTCCCGGAACGACAAGGAGGTCCTGCAGACCCATTGGGATAACTACAAGGTCGAGTCACCTCAACAGAGCAATCCTGCCCTACCCCCACGCCCACTTCCCGTCCCCAAAGGAGTACCGGTTAACTCATCGCCCCTCCGGCCCCAGCGAACAGGCGAGGCTAGACCCCTCCCCGTTCCAGGGCAGTCCAGCGGTTCCAGCAGCTTCGGCCCAAGGACGACGACTTCCCCACCCAGTCTCCCCTCCCGTCCACTTCCCACCCCCTCGGCATCGTCATTAACAGTACCAACAGTCCGGACCTCACCACCAGCAAACCGCACAGACCACTTCCTGGCTACGAACCGCCACGCGCCCGTCCAACAACCAACCCCAGAGCCCACCTACGCCCGCGAGCTAGGTGCCACCGCGGAACAGGACGCCGAGGACCGACGCCGCGCGCAGTCACAGGCGGCCACCAGGGCCGGTGGCTGGGCGTCCAAGTCGCTCCTCGAGCGCGAGATGGAGAACGAGCGCCGGCGTCAGCGCGAGTGGGAGGAGGCGCAGAAGGAGACGGCGACGGCCGTCAGGAGAGGCGATGGCGTCGAGGGCATCGGGGGCGGCATCGGCGGCCGCTGGGATGTCGGCCAGTGGGCCGGGTACACGGGCGGCGATTCCCAGAACAAGGGCGCCCAAGGCATCGGGGCCGGGCGCAGGCAGATCGTCGGGCCGCGGCCGCTGCCGAATCCACCGTTCTAGGCTTTTTCTTATAGGAGGTGGAGGAGAGCAGGAAGAGAGTATAGTATAGAAGCAGTAAGTGGGGGGAGGTTGAGCGGTCTGTTTTCCGTTGGTAATGGTGGACGTAGTAGGAGGGGACAAGAAGATAAGCTTCTTTCGAGATTCTGGGGCCAGAATTATAGATATTTACTTAATAGATATTTTACTTCTAATCACGTATATAAGTGGTGTGTTTTAGCCTGGGTGTTCATTTATATGCCGTTGCTGGGCTACTACTCGATTTTTCAACGGGAGACTCGGGCGTTGGCAGTCTGATCTAGTTATAGGTTGACTCTCAGCCGTAGTCCACGACTGTTCATACTCCCCTGGGACCGCTGCGAAGATGTTAAAAGCTATCATCGTGAGTCTTGGAAGCAGTTAAGTACGTGTTTCGGATAACGGGTGCTTGGGGTTTCTTGCCTTTTCGTAAGTTTTGTAATATATTTATGTATGGCCATTGTTACACGGTCATTCGATAATTTGCTCAGAAGTTTCGTAGGGAGACGTTTGCTCCCGGTATGCCCGACACGGAAGTATATTTTAAGCTAATATACGAAGTAGACATGCTCTTATAGCCTAACAACGCCGTCGGACCAAAGAACGTAATATGTCGAGGGAGACGGTAGTAGGATGTCAAAACTATATCCGCCGTATTATCCGACAATCAGGCCCGGAACTAGATTATCCCAAGCCCTGTTGCACTCAGAGGGGTATAGAGTATATTCTTGAGCGGGATGCATCCATCCATTGGACGGAAAGACCGCTGCCCCCTCCTCCGACGCTGGTGGTGGCGATGGAACCCCGTCAGTCCCTCGGCCGTTGTCGTCCAGATACGCGGCGGATAGCATCCTCTCCCTCACATGCACGTCGAACCTGTCGCCCGACTCCCAATTGGGACTGCAATGCGCGGGGTCCAGTCTTGCAACGCGCGGCGTTCTGGACTGTGGTGCGTAGTTAGTTCCGCCAGGGTGAGGGCGCTGGACGCGCACCGGGGATGCGAGTGTGAAGAGGTTTCTGTCGTGGTTCGAGGGTAAGGTAGGGTGAAGAAGAGTTCGCGTGCCGGCGTGTTTATGTGGCCGTATCGTACTCCCTGTCGGGAGCGGACCCGAGAGTCGGGCTCATACGGCTTGTCTTAAGGTCTGGCTGGTTCGGCAGCTTACCTGGCCCGATGTCGAATATGTTCTCCTGCGTAACCGTAGGACCCGAGTCGCCTGGCCTAGACATCAGCATAATTACCTTATTGACCAGCGGTCGAGGATGGCTACCGTAACCTGGACTGGGACTCCTTTTTATCACCGGCTTCCCCGAAACCGATCAGCTTCGGGATAGGAACCCGGACATGCTCGGCCATGTCGAAGTTGCCAAACAACACTACGAGCTTTCAGTAATTCTCTCCAGGACAACCGGGTGCATTTATAAAGTTCCTGCGATCCTTGTGGTTTTCGAGACCGCCACGGTATATCTGGGGCTCTGCAACCATCGATTCCAGTGGCGACACCTGCTCTAGTGCGGTTTCAGGAGGCATAGGCTTCGCTGGGCCTCCCGGGTACCGCCGGAATAGAGCTGCTAACGGAGCCTTCCGGCCTTTCGGTTCACGACGCGCTTCCATGGCGCTCATAGTAGATGGGGTAGGCATCCTCAAAGCCATCATCAACAGTGAGTCCAGCCAGCCAGTAATTTTTTTCCACGGTTCTGATTGATATCCTGGGTACGGAAATCGGGGGTTTTGCCGCGGGTCTGTCAGACGTACGACATTGAAAGGCGAGCCATAGAAACCGATTAGGCATCGGCACGAAGTCCATACGAATGCTGACCCGCCCCGGGATGTCGTCTGGTGTCAGATTCGGGATGTACTCCGCAATCAGGAATATCCAGTGCTGCGGCAGAGAGTCCGCGACGGGATGTTTGGGGAGCTAGCGTCTTCCAATTAGCCACGATGGGCTGCGCAGTGGCGTAGAGGTAGCCGCCGAGAAGCTGAGCTGATAATCGTCTGACGATCAGGTCTAATTACGACATACGCATGCATACATACGCAAAGAAGACAATATGTATGAGCTGGCTGACTACTAATCTACCGCCGTAATCTCTAGTTCCTTCCCGAACGCCGCGATATCGCTCTCGCGGAGAGCGTACTTGACTACTACGGTATCTTTCTCTTCAACCCCCGGCGGAAATTTAATTTGCGAAACCGCCATTCTGACCCGGATACGCCTGTGCCGACGAATCGTTCCGATCTGAACCCTCAAGAGTTACTCTCGAGGAGGCCCAAACAGCCACTCGGGCCGTGACATACTCCGGGGACATTCGGACCCTTGTGTATTGGTTTCAACCGCGAAGCAGTAGAGAGGCCACACCAACATAGTTAGGTGGGTTTATATCTAACCATAGGACACACACCACAACCATAGAAAGTCGGAGCGCTAAGTGTGCATGAGAACAAATAGCTTCGTGCTCGTTAGTATGTCTTATCTTCCATAATGCCGGTTCCAGAAATAGGAACCAAGGAGACGGCAAAGTCGTCGAGTAATGAATGTGCTTCCCCCACAATGTCCTCCAGAGTTCCGACAAAGGCAAGAGAGCGATACACTCGATTGACCCACGCATTTTCGCTGAGACAGGGTGTCCAAGGGACGTCCGAGCCGCTAGATAATAGGATGATGGTATTCTACCATACCAGGCACTAGGGGGACCCGGGTTCCGGTGTGGGTCCATTTCGGACCCACAGCGGGCCGCATTGCTTCACAGCTTTATTGGCTGTGGGTCAGCCCCATCAGTGGGTAGGCTTCGTTATAACGTCGGAACTCTGACAAGCCGAGAGCCTCGCTGCTAACCACGAGGACGGCGACTTCTCGATGTTAGCGGCCTCCGTGCGCACCGCGACCGCGTTCGGAAAGCGTGACACCGTCACGATGGGCAATACTGAAACCCCGTCCGCCGCACCTGGGCATGCGCGCAGACGGGTAATGCTTCAACGTCGCGAAGGACGAGCCGGTCGTGTTCTGGGAGTTCCGGGGGCCCATCGCCGCAGCGATCGGGGTCTTAATCAAGAAACAAGAGGTTACGGCCATTCCCAGATGAGTGGCCCCTGGTGGTGGCCGCCATCGGAGAATGGACCATCTGGGTCCGTACGTGGGGCCGGGAAGAACCTATGCTGACCACGGAGGCCATCCGGCTGACCACCATAACGCGCACCCTGAACGAGAAGAAGGCAAGGAGGATCCTCGGATACAGGCTGAGAGTCGGCGTGGAGGAAGGGTTCGCGAAGGCTGGCAAGTGATTCATCGAAGAGCGTGAGAGAGCCGGAGAGGCAGACAAACTGTTTACCTGGTTGGGATTTTAAAAATATCGCGACTAGATTCCACAAACTCTTGCTCACACTCATAGATCCGATACTAGCATCTTCATAGCCCTCGACAAGGAGGAAGGAAATTGCGAATACGGCATAACCTCTGCAAGCTATAACCAATTGCCCAATGACCACAATGACAAGCTGAAACAAGACTCTCCTATCCCTATCCGCATCGGACGGCTTCCTTAGCGAGGACGGCTTGTAAAGTCCAGGGATCGCAAAACGAAATATTCGTGGTACTACTGGACCTAGCGCGGCAGCATATAACGAAGACCTCCTTCCCCAGGGTGGAATTGCATGACATATTCCAGAATCCAGGTGTACAGATTTCGTATCTGAGGTTCGACTTGTTGATGGCCATAATAGGAAATTTAAAGGGGCGATGGAGCAGGGGCAGAAGCCTAAATTGGACATGTGGCGGGGCATTAGCTCCGGAGAGGTCAGCCAACGGTACCCAGTCAGCCAGTAAGGGGAGACTAAAGCGAAGGCAATATTATGGGGCCCCCGAGTTCCGCCCGCCCGACAAACCGTATGCATCCTATTCGTCGAGAATTTTATCTTGTACCGGCTATAGCGATAACATTGAAAGGTTTTACTACATAATGCAAGCTACCAGAATGAAGAAGGCACCATCCTTGCCACTGCCACTGCCACAATCCGCCCCTGGAGCTAAGCATTCTTCCAAGTTTAAGTGATGTCATTGTCATTGTCATTGTCATTGTACACAACAAACTCACCCCTACGTATCATGAACTTTGTTTTCTTACGAAACCCCTTTCGAGCCCGGCTGCCCGGGTAAATATGGCCACCATGCTATCCCCCAACTACAATCACTTTGCTGAATTCCATCGCCGGTGTCCGCTTATTCATAGGTATAGCCGTTTAAGTACGAAGACTTTTTTATTGAGCAAAAGCGAGCGACCCCGTCGTAGCGAATCATTAAATAGCACTACGGTCCAACGCCTATTTCCGCGCAACATAGAATACTTTGGAATATCTACGTCATCAGGGGATAGCTGTATACCCCGTTCTTCTTTAATATCCTGACCCCCGTCCCACAACATATCTCGGGGCACCTCATTATACGAGCCTTAACGACTGCATACGCAAGTCGTCAATCTTACTCAGAGGCGCAATGCCTCCCGTCGAGTTCGACAAGCCACCTACGGCTCCGATAGAGAGCGACGAATATGACAAGGTCCTTGCAGAAACTGTAGACCGGGGTGGACAGCGGGGAACTGTACTCCGCGATAAGGAGGGCCACCTGGTCTACCCGAACCTTGTCCCACCTGATGTGGAGTCTCCAACTACCGCACGGGCGAGCGCAACAGCAGACAAGGTATCTGCGGCCACTAAGGCCCCCGATCTTGCAGGAAGTCGGCCGAAAACACGTTCCGAACCGTTCACGCAACCGCCCGCTGACCTTGCAGAACCCTCTGGGTCCGGGCGACCGCGTTTAGAAAAGAAGTTCCTCACCGATGCACCCCGTCGGACTGAGCATCTTCCTCACCGTGTTGAGCGCGCCGGAACGAACCTTTCCATGCTCAACAGCAGGCCAGCAGATCAGTCTTGCGACTATGATGATACGTCTAGCTCGGCGTCCTCTGAAGAGGAAGAGGACGGTGGGACCAAAGCTGGAAAGGCGAGGAAGAGGGACAGGGCACGGCGTAAGAAGTTGGAGAAGGGTGAGAGGTTGGGACGGTTTCAGGTCCAGAACGAGAACTACCAGACAAAAGGCAGGGTCTCTAAGAAAGACGGTCGTCTTAATATCACAGTGAACGACACGAGTAGTACGGGATATCTGGCGAAAGCGCTCGGTACCGCCGTCAAGAAGGCGGTGGTAGGCAAAGAAGGCGAAGGGAAGTCCGGGCACCGACCCACACCGACACGGCTTTCTTCGACCAGCACAGCAGCATCGCAGAAGGTAAAGAAGCCGAAGCTCAATATCGTCATAATGGTTATTGGCTCCCGGGGCGACGCCCAACCTTTCTTGAAGATCGGAAAGGTGCTCAAAGAAGACTACGGACACCGAGTCCGGATCGCAACCCACCCGGCATTTCGGGACTTTGTAGAGAAAGACTCCGGATTGGAGTTCTTCTCAGTCGGCGGCGATCCCTCCGAGCTCATGGCCTTTATGGTGAAGAACCCTGGGATGATCCCAACGCTGGAAACCGTCAAGGCAGGCGACATCGGCAGGAGACGTGCTGCCATGGCAGAGATGTTCCAGGGTTTCTGGCGAGCCTGTACCAACGCGACCGACAACGAAGGAGATATCAGGAACTTGAAGATGATGGGCGAAAAACCGCCCTTCGTAGCTGATGCTATCATCGCCAACCCGCCGAGTTTCGCTCATATTCACTGCGCCGAGGCTTTGGGCATTCCTCTGCATTTGATGTTCACGTTTCCTTATACACCAACGCAGGCTTTTCCGCACCCTTTAGCTACGATCAAGAAATCCAACGTGGATCCGGGCTACACCAACTTTATATCGTATCCCTTAGTCGAGATGATGGTTTGGCAAGGCCTCGGTGATCTGGTCAACGACTTCCGTCGTAAGACTCTCGGATTGGATCCCGTTTCCACGTTGTGGGCACCTGGCGCGACCTATCGCCTTCATGTACCCGTCACGTATCTATGGAGTCCTGGGCTCGTGCCCAAACCCGCAGATTGGGGCGACGAGATAGATGTCTCGGGTTTTGTTTTTCTCGACCTCGCTTCATCTTTCAGGCCGCCGCAAGATCTAGTTGACTTCCTCGACGCTGGCGAAACACCCATCTATATTGGATTCGGTTCCATTGTCGTAGACGACCCTGACCGCTTCACCGGGTTAATCTTCGAGGCCGTAAAATTAGCCGGAGTTCGTGCCCTTGTTTCTAAAGGATGGGGTGGGCTCGGCCAGGACGATGTACCGGACGACATCTACATGCTGGAGAATACACCGCATGACTGGCTCCTCCCCAGGGTTCGGGCCTGCGTTATCCACGGTGGCGCCGGTACGACGGCCATCGCTCTCAAATGTGGAAAGCCGACGATGGTCGTGCCTTTCTTTGGCGATCAGTACTTCTGGGGCTCGATGATCGGCAGTGCCGGAGCAGGTCCGATGCCTGTCCCGTACAAAAGACTCACAACTGAAGCGTTGGTTGAGGGCATCAAGTTTTGCTTGACGGATAAGGCAAAGACCGCAGCAGGGAAGATTGCCGAATCGATAGAGCTTGAAGGCAACGGGGCTAAAAACGCTGTGCGATCTTTCCACTCGCACTTATGTCTCGAGGGAGAGAATTCCATGCGCTGCGCCATACTGACGGATCGGGTCGCAGTATGGAAAGTCAAAAGCACGGGGCTCAAGCTCAGCGCCCTCGCGGCCGACATCTTGGTTGACAGAGGTTTCCTCACCTGGCGGGGTTTGCGTCCGATACGTCACAAAGAATGGAACGACTTCGTGGGACCAGGCGAGCCACTTACCGGTATTGCGGGATCTCTAGCAGGGACAGTTGGTGATATCTTTGCTGGCATAGGCAGCGTGCCCTACCGACTAGCCAAGTTATCCCACAAGCGAGCAGAGCGCAGGAGGAAGAGGGAGGCTAAGAAGAGACAGCGGCGGAATAGATCGTTAAATAATACTCCCACGACGGCACCGAGCTCTGGGCTCCCTACACAATCGGAAGGACAAGAGGGGACAAATTCTGACACCCAACCTGGTAGACCCTTGCCTGACGGGCCTTCTGGCACGAGGACACCAGCCACTGCCACGACCCCTAGCACCGCCGGTCTGGCCGATGACAGCCAAGAGGAGTACTTGAACGAAATCTCGGAAGGGGTAGGCAAGTCTGGGCGCGCTCTGGCACACGCGCCCGTCGACCTTGCACTAGCCCTAGCACAGGGGTTCCACAACGCGCCTCGTTTGTACGGCGACGACACCGTGCGCACGCCGACACGTGTGACGGGGTTCAAGTCCGGCCTCCGGGCGGCGCGGTCCGAGTTCATCTACGGCATCTACGACGGGTGGACGGGACTGGTACGATTGCCAGTACGCGGGGCCCGCGAACGCGGGTTCAAGGGCGCCGTCGCCGGCGTCGGCATGGGCATCACGGGCTTCGTGCTGAAGGACCTCGCGGCGATCCTAGGGCCGTTCAGTTACACCCTTAAGGGCATCGCGAAGCAGGCCGAGCGCCGGGGCAGCACGCTCGAAAAGACGAGGCGGCTGATTAGGAGAGCGCGCATCGTGCAGGCGCAGCGCGAGATGGCCGCGCTGGACGACGCGGAGCGGGAGAGGGTCATACGCGATGTCCTCGCCGGGTGGAAGGTCATGCGCGCTCTCGCGGACCTCGTCTCGGCGGAGAACGCCAGGCGCGGCCTGCTCGGGCTCTTCCATCATCAGCGCACGGTTGTTGGTGGTAGTGGTGCCGGTTCCGCCGGCGGCGGCGATGCAGCAGGTGCGCTTGCCAAGAGCATGGCGCTCAGCAGGTGGGGGAGCGGGCGCGTCTTCGAGAGCGTGGAGACGGCGCAGAGAGCCATCGACGCCTTAAACCGCGGTGAGGACCCGGAGACTGTGTTTGGCGACGCTACCGGGGGTGATAAGCGTGTGCCAACAGATGCAGAGAAGAATGGGGAATCAGGCGTAGGCGTAGGTGCTGGCGTTGGTGACGGTAACGCGGCGGCGGTGAAGTATGGCAAAGGCAATCTTGCTAACGAACATACCCATACGGAAGGAACTGAAAGAGCAGGGTCAGGTGGAGTTGGGGCTGGGCGAGTTGCGAAAATGGATCATGCACTGGACGGGGTGGCTGCTTGATTGAGAGATACACGGAGGAGGAATGCACGACCTCCCCTGCTCGGTTTGATACCATTTGCATAACGTACAACGAAGTTTTATGCATGGAGCGGAGTACGACGGTCTCGGTGGTATGGGTTTTATTACTTCGTATACGGTAATGATAACGGTAATACATAATTGCGAAGGGGATTGGAAAGGCGGTCTTTCGGTAATGTATACGCTGGCGGTGGTGTCTGGGTTGTACAATAATATTGTATTGTTCGGTTGGTATGTGTCGTGGGGGATAATTGTTATATGCTGCTGGAGGAACGGCTGATAGTAATTACCTGTCGATAGAGACTCCTCTTGTATTGGCTATCTCCTATAGATAACGTAATTATGAAAGATGGCTAGGTTCCTAATTCCTGCACCACTTGCACCATTGTTTGCTACGTGGCTTCGCCTACCACTCACCTTTTACGGGATGGGGGATGCATTGTTAGAATAGGGGTCAGAATGGGGGTAAGACGACACACACACCTTCTGTGCATTTATACAGTTGTGCTGTTCACGAACCATCAAAAATAGGTCACTTCTATCGTATCTAGCGGGTATTCAACCTATCTTTGACAAGCGTTTACGGAAGGTGGTTTGCGGACATAATATCTCTCGTTTAATTACTTCCTCTATCCAACAGGTAAACACCGGACCTATCTGCGGGTTTCGTCGTGAAGATAAGACTGGACTTCGTATTCTTAAGAGAGATGATGGTTATATAAGGGCGCGGGATCGTTTTAGGAGTATTTACGGAGTAAATCCCACCCTGTCAAACTCGAAGGCCCACCCGGCTCTATAACCTAGGTATACTCGGTGCTATGTCATATACGATACAATCGTGTCAGAAAGGGGTAACTAACCTAGAAGAGCGATCACACAGGCTCGACTCATGTCTGCGAAGAGTGCGAACCAGGGGTTGTCAACCTTGACCGTCGCGTAGGGATGCATTGCCCTTTTCCAAGCTCCATTACTTTTAAACGATTCGGCCCGACTATTGCCTCATGGCGGATTTTACTCATTTGTGGAGGCCATGTGCGGGTTTTCAGTAATCTGAGTACGCCAAGGACTACTTGTACAGGGTCAAGGAGGCATGCATGGATGGTTGTGAAATTTGCCGACATGTCTATATAAAAAGATGACAGGTCCCAGGTCGATAGGCGTTCTTCATCCAACCTCGATACATCCACTAGGCTTCCTAGACACGCAACCGTCTTATCGCCTCGAAAACGCCCATGCAAAACAACCCTATGATGAGGCACCTCGCAGTTCTACGGGCCGAGTTTGGAAACACCAAGTAGAGGTTCACCACTAGGGACGATGCTCTTAACGCAGTGAGGCCAAGGGGATAGATTCGAGAGGAGATCACCTTCAAGCACCCCCATGCACCCAAAGCATGTTTAAAGTGTGGTGAGCAGCACCCGCGGCGCTAATGCCTGCCCATTTTTAATATCGTCACTCCTAGGAGGCATACCACTTCCGCCTCGTTATCGAATCATTACTATACTTCATCGAGGAGTTCGAGCATTATGCGGCCTGCAGAGATCACGACGGAATATTCCACAGACCACGCGCCCCCTTTGTCACCGAAAAGAGGCTCATTTATGATAGGAACGCCTATACTGTAAGATTTCAACTAATTCCAGCAAGATTGCGGCACGAGTCGTTAACTGTTGACCTCAACAGTCTCCGTATTTGTTATGCAGAGACCCATGCCTTGAAGAGCAACAGGGTTAGCACATACCTCATGTCCCTTCGCCGGTTGATTACGGAAAGGGGATTCCTGAAACGCATCCCTGAGGGTCGAGGGAGCCACATATGATCGCTATGGCAGAGAATTCGACACAGGGCGTGTTCTCGCATACGTGGTCTCCTAAAAGGCTACTCTGTCACTGGCCACTGTGGGTAAGCGCAAGCTATACAATACTAAGACCTTCCGAACGGGGTCTGATGAGCTTACCGAGGTAAGAAATTACAGAGAACGCTTGCCAGGTCAACATCTCGTACACGGCCGCTATCCTCCGCTTTGCCACCTGGACTAAGAGGCGGCAAGTCGTTACCAGAATGATTGACAGGCTCTGCTGGTCATACGCACCATAGTTGGCTGTGCCAATTCTTCTGGCAACAACTTGCGATGCACCCCGCACTTGTTAGGATACGCCAATAATGTCGTACTCTGTTCATAGCATGATGCGTCCGTATTCAGCCCGAACTTTTGCCGGCGACCAGGGGCCTCCAAGTCGCTGCGGCTTTCTTAACTGTCCAACAAAGCTCATTGGTAGGCAAAGCCTTGGCATATATATCACTACCATACGATTGATCGCTGGAAGTTGACCGCCGCCGGCATCTGTTGCCACACAATCGCACTAGGCACTTACCTTGTCCGCCATGAGGATGGCTGAGACGGACAGGGTGAGAGCTCCAGAGTGTTCTACTGGGAAGAGATGGTTGAAGATACGGCGTCGGTCCCTGGATTTGGTCTCTCGTATGGCAATACTTCGGCTGATGAAGGATCCAGCGCCCTGCAGCCCCTGCGGGATATAGGCTTAGCATCGTCGCAGTAAGCTGCGGCTGTAACCGCGTGATGTTAGCCCCCCACACACAAAGAGCCAATGACAGCGGCGGGGGCGGCGTCCTTTCTTCCTTTTCCTGTTTTCAAGGACATGAGTTTTGGGATGACGGGGGCCGGGGTGTCGGAGACTCTGCTCTCATGCAAGCTAAGCACTAAAATCCTTGTCGGCAGCGGGAGTTGGTGGGATCTCGTTTTTTCTCCACATGAACGGAGAGTCTGGATTCCGGAATGACGGGAAGAAGTTCCAGAGGTGACTCAGGTAAGTGCGCTCAGCAGGGCGGGCTCACTCCGTTGTTAACCCAGAATGATATTCGTTAAATACAAGAAGCAGGGAAGTAGATCTGATTAGGTATTGATTTGCTGCTCCCCGGACTGCGCACCAACAACCTGCTGTCTCAGTATCGGTAAATCTACGGTACACTTTCCAGTAACCAATCTTGGATGACGCGCCTGCACCAACAGCGTGTCTGCTGTCCTGATGGATTTACAGTTTGAACATACAGTCAATAATTATCTGGTTGGTTCTCTCCCAGCAGCTTTGCTGGCACATATATGCGCTATAGTATTAAAAATTCGCAAATTGTCGAGCACTTCTTGAGTTCCATAAACTCATTTCGTATTCCGCCAACGTCACATAACACCCTTACTGTCAAATCAGCACTTCACCATGTGTTTAACGGCTACAAACCGCTCGTGTAGTAGGACCACATTTCCTTTCGAAAATTTCAAAACTCTCAGCAATGCTCTCCCATACAGTGCCCTCCCGGTCCCGGTGTTGGATAATCTGCAGGGGCAGAAATACCCCCCGCAGCCCGCACATCTGTCTCGCGTGCTCTTCATCCCCAAGCACAACAGCGCAGCGACG
The DNA here is from genome assembly GCA_004155055.1 of Monosporascus sp. CRB-8-3. Lineage (NCBI taxonomy): Eukaryota > Fungi > Ascomycota > Sordariomycetes > Xylariales > Monosporascus > Monosporascus sp. CRB-8-3. The sequence goes on along the minus strand of QJNZ01000027.1, from coordinate 55,986 downwards.
CATCTACCCATATATGAGGTCACCGATGCCTACACAAGTGCAGTGAGGGACACGGCCTTAGGGTCGAACATGTACAAGATTAATCTGATGTACATGGATCGGCCCAAGGGTGATGGCACGGATGCGGATGTCCGCTTCTTCGTAGATGTCAACGGAGATAAGACTAGCATCACCATTGAAGAAAGGAGCATGAGCTCAAAAGAACGCGCAATCACCACGATGTAAGAAATTGATTATGTTGCTGTTAATTCGTGCGTAACTTGCTGACCATATTATAGCACTTTGCCCAGCGAGCGAAATGAACACTCCGTTCTTACAAGACCCGGTCTGGACACATCCTGTATCCAGGCCGTTTCGAATTCAGACCCTGCCTCTCAGGCAGGCGAAAGCAGATCAGTCGATACAAAGTCCAGAAATTACCCGACTTTAACAGTGAAGTCGGCGGACAACGCAGAAATCCAGTGGAAGGTACAGCCGAACGACCACGGTGCTCTCTGCTACCACCTCTTAGGAAAGGGCTCCGACGCAGCAGACGAGAGCACCGACTTCCAACTCAAAGCCATCTATCACCATGCTGGCGCCAACCTCCGCCATCCGCTTGATTACAGTGAAGGAGTTCTGTTGCTTCCCGGAGTTCAGGATTCGAAGGACGATGCTGCTGCCGTCGCCCTAGTTATCGTGCTTTTATGGCATATTCGTACACTTGATGACCAGCAGGAAAAGACTTCTCTATCCAAGATAATCAGCAGGCTGGGTATTAGGAAGACGTGTTGTACGAGAGAATGATCAAGCGCTTGCTTATATCACCTATGAATTTGATTGTATATGGGCTAATTGCGCAAGTACAACGTAAAGGTAAAATTATAAATGGTTGAATGTACCTAGTACCATGCTTCTTAATAAAATATAAAATATTTTGCTATGCCTTCCCATTTCCTTCTCGCTATTCTTCATCCCTTACAAACGTTATCCTCCAGACCTGATATGAGTCACTCGCCGGTGTGGATCCTTGCAGGGGAATATTACAGTTAGTGGCATACTAACCCATATATCTAGAAAGTCGCTAGTTTAATTGGTTGGTGTAATGAGTTATGTCGTGACGCACTACGATCATTACATAAGATACATAAGACATTACCGTGCTGAGGTCGATTAAGGTTATTACGTAACAAAATCCTGCGATTTCCAACCGTTGACATATTCGCCCTCGGATGAGTTGCTATCGGGCAGATACCCTGTTTATGTATCACCCGTAATAAATTGTACGGTTAATACACAGGACCACCATAGGCCAGTCGTACCCTACCTTCAAAAAAAAGAACCGTTGGCAAGCATAGCACTAACTGCTATAATCCTTGTGGGGATGTATACTTGGCGCCTACAGTGAAATTTAGCGAACGGCCGCCCTTCGGCTAGGTGCGTAGAACCTGATTGGCGCGTTACCTTAAAAGGAAATTTGGGGCTATTTTCAATCAATCTTATTGGTTCATTCATCTGGTGTTGGTCAGAACGGATTTCGACCCACTAAGTAACCGTTAGAACATCATTCGTACTGCAGCCAGGGCAGGTGGCCTTCAATCGGATACCGTCTGAACTAGAGCGTTGCTTCCACCTCTGCCAATACGTGCTGGTGTATTGAGCGAAAGAAGTTTCAACACGGCCCGATCCACGGAACTCAATCTCATACTATCGTTTGCCATCATTGTGGATCTGATTCTTCTCTTGTAGCCTTCACATGACACAGGCCACCATGTCTGTCGATATTGAGCTAAGAGTGCTTACCGGCCCGCACCATCATGACATCGCTGTGTTGCACCGTCAAGAAAGCCGCAGTGTTGATATATCTCCGCAAGATGGCACCTATCCTTGGGAATCAGAAGGCGCCACCGGCTCGGAGCCGGTTCAACGCTGGAACGAGTCCGTTACCGTTCTATTCCGCGTCCTTTCTACCTTTTGGAGTTTCTTCTTGATGGGTGCTAACGATGCTGCATATGGGGTGAGCTGGGCCCGCACAACTTTCCTATCCCTTTTCAGAACATGCTGACTTAGACACGCACTATAGGCGATACTACCTTCTGTAAGTCCAAGATGTTCCACATCTGTCGCCGCCTTCTAACGCCCAGGAGCTTGGGAGTTACTACGATCTAACCTTCATGGTTGTCTCCATGGTCTTCCTGTCACCGTTCGCTGGGTATATTGCCTCGGCAGTATCCACCGACTATCTCCATCGAACTATAGGCCAACGAGGAATTGCTATGCTCGGCTCGAGCTGTCACATCATAGCCTATGTTATCATCTCCTCCCATCCTCCCTACGTCGTCCTCATTCTTGCATTCGTACTTGCTGGGTTCGGTAATGGGGTCGCAGATTCGGCCTGGAATGCCTGGATTGGGAGCTTGGCCAACGCCAGCGAGCTCCTTGGGTTCATGCATGCTTGCTACGGGGTCGGCGGCGTAGTCAGTCCATCGCTTGTTGCACTCATCACCAACAAGGCCGACTTGGAGTGGTTCTGGTTCTATAGGGTCATGGTCGGTTGACGTGCCCTTACCCCTTCTTTGCAGACTGGACTTACAGGATGAATTGCAGATCGCCTTTGCTACCGTCGAAGCCGTAATGCTGACGTGGTCATTTTGGAAGGCTAATGGAGAAGCCTATCGCCTCACTCACAACGACGCCCAAATGAGTCGACAAGCTGGGTTGATGGATGCGCTCTTCTCTGACAGTGCTCGAGTATCATGGATCTGCGCATTCTTCCTACTTGGCTATGTTGGGGTAGAAGTATCATTGGGAGGTTTCATTGTTGTTTTTATGATGCAGGTTCGCAATGGCGACGCGTTCGCCAGTGGTATGACTGCTACGGGGTTCTGGCTGGGTATCACTGTTGGGCGAGTCCTCCTCGGATTCGTCACTCCTCGCATTGGCGTCAAGTTCGCAGTCACGGTAGGGTCCCCCGACCGCGCCAGTGCCGCTGGAGGTCAAGCCCCCTTTACTGACACTGGGCAGATCTATATAATCGCGACCATGGGCCTCGAGTTGCTCTTCTGGCTTGTGCCGCAGTTTTACGTCTCGGCGACCGCAGTAGCTCTGCAAGGGTTCTTCCTAGGACCTCTCTTCCCGGCGATCGTCACCGTGGTAAACAAGCTTACACCGAAACATCTGCACATCGCTGTTATCGGCTTCGCTTCTGCTCTGGGCGCCTGTGGCGCGGCGCTTATACCGTTCAACATCGGCATATTAGCACAAATCGCTGGTGTCATGGTGCTCCAGCCGGTCGTTTTAGCAGTGCTAGGGGGCATGCTTGTCATCTGGACGTTCTTACCGAAGATCGACAAGAAAAAGGTTTAAGTACAATCTTTAATTAGAGAAATACATCGAAGAATTTGCACTGCTGAGAAACTGCGTCGCCGTAGCAGTGTACGATTGCTTCAAGATACATGATGAGCGCCAGCTCTAGGTGATACGATACCGCCAGCACCAAGGACAAATACTCCGCTACCTAGTAATAAACAAATACGAGTTAGGCGTACAGGATTCGGCTTGGGAGCCTGCTAGGAATAGTTTTTGGAGCTACCTGTGAACGAATGCTTTCGACGCTCACTTGTACACGGATGTCGGCGATCTACTGCGACCATTCCACCTTGAACTCCTTAAACTCAACCGTCAACACATTCTGGGCGCCCTTGTCGGGCCGCGCAACCAAGGGACTGACGTCCAGGACCCAGTCGTCGCCGTCGTCCTCGTCGGCGAAGATCCAGCAGACCTTCCTCAGGGGGGTCCTCTCCACCACGTTCCCCTCGGCGCCCAGCACGAGCCGGTGCACCCACGCGTTCTTGCCCTGCGCCCCGCCGTCACGGGTGACCTCGAGCGTCACGCTCTCGACGTCGCCGTTGTCGGCCACCCTACCGTCCTTCAGCAGCGGGTACAGGCTCCAGTCGGCGAACCGGTCGCAGGTCACGGTGCTCAGGTGCGGCCGGCCCGCGTAGAACTCGATGCCCGTCTTGACCCAGTGCTCGGGCGGGGCGGTCGAGGCCGATGAGGACGACGGCGGGGACGACGCCCGCCGCGGCACGAACAGCATCCCGGCCTGGTCGTAGAGGTGCACCCACGGCGCCCAGAAGGTCACGCGCGCCGAGAGGAAGGCCTTGAGCGGGCCCGAGCTCGTGCGCACTATAGGCGCTGGGTTGGGGGCATGGGGATTCAGTATGGATGGAAGAGGGATATGCGGGGTGAGTGAGGGCTGTTGTGACTTACCGTTCCACACATTGGTGTTCGGGGGTTTCCGCCAGATGTCGGTGCCGGGGCCTGCCTCCAGGGTGAACGGGACCGTATCAGATCCAGCGGCGGCCATGGTCGGGTATGTGATGTGTGTAATCCTTTTTCTTCTTTTCTCCTTCGGCAATTAGGAATCCTCAGGGCACAATTAAAAGCATAAATATGCTGCTGTAATGAATTCTGGAGGAAAGAGAAATGAGGACTCTGAGGAACAAACCGCCCTCAGCAGTTACACTAAACTTAGCCGCTCCTCGTATTGCGTATAACCCTGTTCTACTTTGAAGTGTTGCGAGACTTGCTCCCCGCTACAGTTGCCCCGTACGTAGATCTTTTGCTTCTAAACTGCGGTTTGCGACGGCTGCCCCACCATCTGGAATAGGCTTGGCTTCACACTTCGGTCTTGAATAATGGCCCGACCCGACTAATACGTACCATGCTGGTCTGCGCTGATACATTTGGCAGCAGCTCGGCTCGATGCATGGTGATCCAAAAGTCATAGGGGTATTTTTAGTTACCTCCACTGGGCCACTATAAGCCATACGGGGTTAGGATGTACATATATATAGAAAATTGTATCATATGTGACCTCGTATATATCGTTCGAGACAGTAAACTGGCAACGTACGATGGAGGTACGCGTCGTAACTTAACTAAATATACCCCTGTGACCCGTAAGGGCAGGGGTATGTGTGTCCTGGTAAGAATTGCCCATGAACAGATCGGCCCCACCCGATGACGGACCGCTCCAGGGCCGATGACCCCGAGCCCAGCCCCCGGTCAACGGCGCCGGGGATTATGTTGCTTGGGTTCTACCGGAGCCTGTAGACGCAATCAGCGTTACATGGGGACCTTCTGCAAGACCCTGCATACGGGTCTACTGATGCAACGGGCTCAAGCATGTTCTGCTGGATGTAACCCCTTATTGCTGGGAGATCGGTCTGGAGACCCCCGATACTCCGAGGGCCACAAGGCGTTAGTTTCAACAACCCTTACCCAATGACAGGTAATTGCCTCACCACCCTAAAAGGGAAATCCTTTGCGACCTGTCAGACTTTTATTGGGTTCATTCTGCGACGATCAGTGGGTATCATGACCCACCGCCAGAAAACCGTTATACTCGCCCTGGGGCCGTCTACGGGATATTCCATTCATCGAAGCGAACGTGTGGGGCGGAACTTGCCGGGCCAGGATTGGATGGAGAACGGATCGATGAATGATACCTCGATGGATGATACCTCGAGTGCCATTTGTTATTTTCGCTGCGTTTCTTGTGCCGCTGTTATACTTTTAAAAGGGCCATCAGACCGGCCAATTCCGGCTGTGGCGGCCATCCTGCGGATGCCGGATATTATAGATTGTTGTGGTTAAGCGTAGTGTCGTCACAACCATGATCCCATATAACTCGGATCATTTCGATAAAAGTGATGTGTTTGAACTCCAAAGGCGCAGAAGTGCAGATCACTGGTTATTTCACAGAAAGACTTGAGGGCTTGAAGAAGAAATCTTGTATTCCGTCTAATCTATCCAATTTTTTTCTCTTGTTTGGCTTTTCGGCTGCCTTTTACCCCTGAGACCACTGTAGTATTGTTGCTGTGAATATACAAATGCCATTTCTAGGAAAGAATCAAAATGGCAGACAGGCTGTAAAACAAGACAGAAGACGGAAAGCCCAATTTTTAAATGCCAATAAACTTTATGCGAGTTGATCCCGCACTTCCTCGAAGACACTGTCCACTACCCGGGCGGCCCGGTTCACGATGTCCTCGACATCTTCGGGTGTGACGGTGAGAGGCGGCGCCAGCAGGAAGTGGTCTCCGTTCCAGCCGTCGGCGCAGCCCGTGGAGGAGAAGAGGCACACGTCGTAGCCCTTCTCGAGACCGCGCATCCGCATGCGCCGCGCAATGTTCAGCTTGGGGTCCAGGGGCGCCTTGGTCTTCTTGTCCGCCACGAACTCGATGCACCAGAACATGCCGCGACCGCGGACGTCGCCGACGTTGGGGTGGTTCTCGAAGGCCTGCTTGAGCAGGTAGCCCAGGAGGATGCCCATGAGGCGCGCGTTGCTGACCAGCTTGGACTCCTGCACGATGCGCTGCACCTCCAGCGCGGCGACCACGTTCAGCGGGTGGCACTGGTAGGTCTGGCCGTGCTGGAAGGAGGCGCTGCCCTGCTTCAGACCGTCGATCACGCGCTGGTGGATCAGGATCGCCGAGATGGTGCCGTAGCCCGCGGCCAGCCCCTTGCCGACGGCCTGGATATCAGGGACAACGTTGTCGTGCTGCCATGCGTGCATGTAGCCCGTCCGTCCCAGCCCGCACATCACCTCGTCGAAGATGATGAGCGCTTTGTGGCGGTGGCAGACGTCCTTCATCGCTTGCAGGTACCCGGGCAGAGCTGTCACACAGCCAAGGGCCTAGAGTCACCACGGATGTTAGTATTGATTACGCGACACATAAAAGGGTCCATGGACTAGAGTGGTGTGATGGAAAAATAGTGCTTACCGTTCCCACCATCGGCTCCACGATGAACGCGCAAACGTTCTCAGGGCCGACTCTCTGAAACTCGTCCTCCAGCTCCTGCGCAAGCCGGGCCACGTACTGCTCCACGGTCTCGCCCTCCTTCAGGTCTCGGTAAGGATGGCACGGTGAAACGTGGCTGACGTTGTTGGCCAGCACGTCCATGAAGGGCTCTTTCCTGGCCTTCAAGTCACCGATCGACAACGTCCCCAGGGTGCATCCATGCCAGGAGCCTTGCCTGGCGATGAACCTTGTTCGGGGAGCGCTCGGGTCGACCTCAAGCCAGTATTGGCGGGCGAGCTTCATGGCACCCTCCATAGCCTCCGAGCCGGAGCCGAGGAGGCATGCCCTCGACAGCTGACCATCAGTGGACTTGACCAAGATCTCGGCCAGCTCGTGGGAAGGGGCGTTTTGGAAGTACCCCGGGTGGGCGTATGTGAACTTGTTCAACTGCTCGATGATGGCATTCTTCACACGCTCGTTGCCGTGGCCGATAGCTGACACCGCGGCGCCACCGGTTGAATCAAGAATTCTCTGGCCGTTTTCGAGCGTGAAGTACAGTCCATCAGCCGACTTGACGGTGGGAGCAGATGAGTGATAGACACTCTGATAGAAGAGGGCGGGCTCGGCCGGGACAGGCTCGTCGGTCATGGCAATGGAACCCATTGTGTCTGCGTGAATAGGAGAAACGTATAAGAGTGTTTTTGGTGTTAAAGGGGCTGGGAGTATTCCACGTCTCCGGAAGAAGCTTGAAGAGTTGTCTGTTTGGTGAAGAGTCTGAGGAATTGTCCGTCTTCATCTGCGACCTCTTCGACTATAAATACTGCAAAACTTGAACTTGGAGGATTGGAAGCAGAGTCTAGATCCGCCGTGAGTGGTATTTCCTCTTCCTTCAAGGGTGGATACTATGCAGTTCCCCCTACGCGCTCTTACGAGTCTCGCATGGAGCCAACGCGGCTATATCCTACCCTCGTCGAGGAATGCATTCTGCTGACTCAGGCATCTGCTTCGAAACGAAGTCAGTATGGGAGAGAGAAGTAGGGGGCGGATTTCCTGAATTTACTCTGGCCCCGGAGCTAACTCCGTATACACGAAAGAATAGTACGATGGAGGCAACAGTTCATACTCAGCATATGCTTACGAAATATGCGGCTATGTCCGAAACTACGGGGTTAAAGTCCTCTCAGTGCTTGCCTGTAAGACGGAGACCAGATTGCGCTGTACCCTAACACTTGCATAGACAGCATTGATTCTCGGCTAGTAGCCAATATTCACTTAGCCCTTCCACTAACCTGACTGTAAATGGTATATACAGTTACCACCATGTATTTTTATATGTGATATAACGTGTCCTTCTATTTTGGAGGCTCTTTGTCTGTCCGGTCCTGCACCCTCTTGATCATGATATTGATCCCAGGGTATATTCTCACGCTACTATGAACCCATTACTACACTAATGTAGGGTCCCCCGTCCTGCATATTAAGTAAGCAGCCACTCTGGGGCTAGGTGAGTACATAAAAGTACTTGAGGCTGCAAAGAAAACGTGAAACGCCATCCAACCCCCCCACATTATAGTATTTGCCACCCACGTGCCAAGGCGGCACCCGTTTCTTAGGTGCTTACAGGGCTGGGTTTAGCTTCCCTGTCTGACTGGTGACAGATCTCGGAATTCTAACGCAATAGTGCGAATCACTACCTGGATCTATATTCTTGCCTTGGCCGTGTCTAATTAGATACGTATTTCAGTCCCCAGACATATCGCTCTTCGGAAGTTGAGCGGCAATTGCCGACCCTAGACAGAAACAGAAAATCTACGCCCCGAGTTCTTGCCAGGGACACAGGACACAAAGTTTTCTAGCCTCTCTCCACAGTAAGCACCGAAGATGCCGCGTTTAGTAAGTTTCGACAGCCCGCAGGAGGCTCTTCCGATCAGGTCCCTGATGTGATATATGGTTTTTTGCCCCTCTGCTTCGAGGCCCTGAAGCCTCCTCGCCGTTGTCACACGTTGCTGACTCTTGTTGAAGAATTTTCAGCTCAGGCTTGGTATTTTAACCAATAGGTATCTTTGGTCCCTATGTTTAACAAGGGCTTACTCATCTCGTATGTATCTTACTACACGAAGATTTTTCGCCTTAGCATATACTCAAAGATGCTGGCTTATGCACCTAGACCCTTGTTATACTACCCCACGCAGATCCAAACAAAGCACTGCTACGTTGCATTTAAGGTCAGCCCTAAATGTCGATCAACTTGGCAAAAAGGGCTCCTATAATGAAACAGGGTTATGGATCGCGGCTTTATCTCCGCCGTGGGGGGCGGGCATCCCTGGCCTAGTGGGTACATGAGTGGATACGGCCTCCTTCCCCGTCCACGAACAGCGGCAGCGGCCGCAAAGCCATCCTAGCTTTCCGTGGGGACCAACCGGAGTGTTCAATCCTTATAGATGAGCGCGTTGCACTGTTGGCCTAGACCTATACATGGCAGGTGAAAAAAAGGCGGTCTGTCAACTCAGTGTCTTTGCCGTCTGTTCCACTTAAGACGATGCGTCTTCGTCGCCTGGGCGCTGTTCTGAACGAGTGCTTACTATACGGGTAAGCACCTGTTCGGGACACATGAGAAATTTACCTAAGAAGCTTAATAGGGTGTACGTACGTCTATTCAAGTACGTACTACATTACCCGAACGAAGAATACTGCCGTAACCATCCAAATAGTATAGCTTTTATAGCTCGTTCTGGCGAGGTCTTAAGCAGGGAATCCTCGTTGAGGGTTTCTGCACCCCTGTGTTGGCGCAATATCCTTAGCCGCTGATGCAAAACCGTTGGTACTACTTAATGGAATACAGGGTGTAAATCCCTGCAACAAAATTCAACGGTCGGTAACCCCTCCGGCTCCCGTATTCCACGAGGCCGCCTCAAGCTTCCTTCGTCCATATCTGCTTGCTCATCCATCCAACGCTGTCTCCAGGAACCTTCAGCGCCTTTGTGCTTCTTACTTTCCAATATTGTGGGATCCTGCCCAACATGACAGCGACCATCGTCACCGAAGGTCCGCCAGGCGTGGCGGTCGTCGACTTACCTTCCACATCTCCCCGGGAGAAGATCTCTGAGAAGGGCGAGAATGTCGTTGCCGCCGAGGCTGGAAATGCCAGCAGCGGCGGCGCGACTCCACCGTCTGAGGCCGTTGGGACTATTGCGCGGTGGAACTCACCACCGATCAACAAGTATCGTACCCTCGCCACATTCTGGTCCTTCTTGGTGGTGGGCATGAATGACGGGTCGTATGGTGTAGGTCTCAGTCTCAAAGGAACAACTTGTAGAGCTGAAGGGAGCTGACACGTATATCGACAGGCCTTGCTTCCTCACGTATGATTGCAGATTCCTCGCCCGCTGGGGCACAGCTCACTCACGACTTCTAGCTCGAACTCCACTACGGCCTGAACTATACCATCGTCTCCCTCGTCTTCCTGTCGCCGTTTGTAGGATACGCCATTGCCTCGGCAGTCAACAACCTTGTGCACGTGCACTTTGGTCAGCGAGGCGTGGCGTTTATGGCCCCGTTGTGCCATTTTGTGCCATATCTGATCTTCTCCTTTCATCCCCCCTACCCCGTGATGGTACGTTCTAGCCCCCTTTCTATACTTTCCAGTCAGCTCGAGCAAAACTGACCCGCCGATATGGAATAGGTTGTCATGTATATTTTCGTCGGGATGGGCAATGGACTAGCTGATGCCGCATGGTGCGCCTTTATCGGGCAAATGGCAAACGCCCACGAGATGTCGGGCATCCTGCAGGCGTGCTACGCATTGGGTGCGACCATCGCGCCTCTCATCGCCACAGCTCTGGCCGCGGAGGGCGGTCCGGGCTGGTGGGCTTTCTACTGGGTCATAACTTCCGCCTCGGCAGTTGAATTCTTCGCAGCAACTTCCACGTTCTGGAGCCAGACGGGAGACGTGTACCTGGCCGAGAACCCTATGGAATCCGGCGGCAAGTCGGGCCGCACTCGTGCTGCGATGAAGAACAAACTGACGTGGCTTTTTGCGTTTTTCGTCTTTGGATACTGTGGTGCTGAAGGTGAGTAACGTGCCGCCTGCCTGTCCCGTCCTCCCGCTCGCTACCTTGAAGGGGAATGTTGCTGACGCGTTGTATGTGCTTAATAGTTGCCCTCGGTGGCTGGATCGTCGTGTTCATGACGCGCATCCGCGGTGCCACTTCCATTGCCGGCGGAGCGGCAGCAACCGGCTTCTGGGGCGGCATGACAGCAGGCCGCCTTTTCCTCTCCTTCCTCACCGCCCGTCTCGGGGAATTCTGGTCCATGATCTTGTACCTCGGCTTGACCATCGCCTTCGAGCTTATCTTTTGGTTGGTTCCCAACATGATCGCGAGTGCTGTTGCGGCGGCGATGCTTGGTGTGGTCATGGGTATGTGCCCTGAATTTCATCCTCGTGCAACTGGCATAATTGACTGACCACCCTTAGGACCCATGTTCCCAACGGCCGTGGTCCTCATCACGAAAGTTCTGCCCCGTTCTCTGCACGTGGGTACCATCGGGTTTGCAACGGCATTCGGTGGTTCCGGCGGAGCCATCCTACCTTTTCTAGTAGGCGCCATTGCGAATAGCAGAGGCGTGCAGGCCCTTCAGCCCTTTGTCCTCGCTATCTGCGTTGCACTCGCAATCCTATGGGCTTTCGTGCCTCACTCCCCACCGAAGAAGGTGCCCGACTCTGATGAGGAGACTCCTGGCACGCCGGTCGCTCCTTAAGTACAGAGCAGAGGTAATGCAGCATGGGGTTGGTTTTTCGCATGGTAAATGTCTAAAGGTTGCATCGGGTTGCGGGCTACGGCGTGTGTTTAGTACACGGGAACTATCCGGGAATGATGGCATGATATAGACGATCTAGTATAGATTCCTTGAAATACAAAAGAAAACGATAATGCGAATCACACGCGCCAGAGCCGAAGTGACAATGCCCCTTTATTGTTTTGTTCTTTCGTCCGACTTTTATTCAAACTCTCACCGACTAGGTGGGACAGTTCGGGTACTAAACGCTGCTCCATTCTGTCGGATCTAACCGGAGGCCCCCTATTAGCCTAATATATACCCTTACCACCCACGGCCAATTCCGGTAGCTTGTTATCCTGTTGATTTTCTATCTAAGCAGTTATTGCTGCCCTTGACTCGTATGGAGGTCTCTCTGGAGCGCGCCAGATAAATACTTTCCTTCAGAAATAGATGCTTCAGTGTGTGATGTTAGGGTCTCATAAGTTGTAGCTCACCATAGGGAAGGATGGTAAAATATCCGCAATATGGGCGATTGACATATGAAATGCGCCTGATCCTGTACTGTGTCACCATGAAATTGGACGGGAGCCTGAGGACGATACAAAGAGACGCGATGTTCCAACTGAACCACCTACGCTTCTATAATCTAAGATCTACCTGAACCACTTTCTCATCTACTTTCTTACTTCCAAGCAAGAATCCTTATACGTCCCCTCTCTCAATCTTTTCTAGACACTCCTTAAACTCCGCCCAATGACTCATGATCAGTTTACATCCGGCCTCCGTCAAGACCTTGCTCATCCTCACCCGCTCCTCGGCGTCCTCGTACGCCCCGACGTACCCGAGGGTGAGGATTCCCGCGCGGCCCGCCGACGTCGCGCCAGACCTGCTGTCCTCGATGGCGAGGCACTCGCCCGCCGTCTTGCCCAGCTTCTCCAGCGCGTGCAGGTACACGGCCGGGTCGGGCTTCGACGTCGGGACGGGCAGCGAGTCCGCGGCGCTGAAGACGTCGCCCTTCGCGAAGAACCCCGCCTGCCCGACCTTGTCGAGCGACGCCTGCACGCGGCGAAGCGCCGACGAGGACACGACGGCGGGATGGTATCGCTTGTTCTCCAGCCCCGCGAGCCGCTCAAGCTCCGCGTTGACGCCCACGCACGGCTGCAGCTTCTGCATGAGCTTGGCGATGACGCGGTCGTCTTCCATGCCTGCGTACCTCTCGAGGCCGGCCTCAGACAGGTTGCATGAGACCTTGTACTTCTCCTCGATCGCGCGCATCTGGATTTTTCTGTCAGCGTCGCTTCTCAGGTTTATTTTATGTCACATTTGAGACATAGCGGCGGAGGATAACAAAGAGACACTATACGAACCATGGCCTGAAAGCTCAGCCCGACGAACTCCCGCTGCAATTGCGGACCTGTGAACTGCAGGTCGACGTTGCGGGAGGCCAGGATCTCATTGGTGAGGTCGGCAGATGCTTCGAACGCAACCGTCTCGGACTGGACAAGTGTGTTGTCGCAGTCAAAGAGGAGAGTGGTGATGTGCTAAAAAGGGGGAGTGCTGTGAGCAAACCGGGGACGAGAAAGGGAGGGTAAGAGGCGACCAACTCTTCCAGTGGTTGATCCCATGTTTGCCAACTGTTTCCCGGGCTGCTTGATGGACGATGACCAATATCTTGCGAATCACTTATGAGATAGAGATTTCTGAAGGACGTGGTATCTTTCCCTGCTTCCACGACAAGCTATTCGCAACTGGGTCAGGTGCTGGCTTGTTATAGACAATGTCTATCCCAATATTCTCAGCTGAGGCGAACCACGCCTTGGAGAGCAGGAAAAGAGCCCGTGGACAAGTGACTATGCGGTACTGGCTTTCCACTGGATCCCTTCAACGGTCGAGGCAAAGCGGATCTTGATGCTTTAGCCGTTTCGAATAGGATAAAGCGCCGGTCTAGCGGGCCATTTGGCTTCCCGGCGTCCTTGTTTATTGACATTCCCGTTTAAGTCGATAATAGTGGCTGAGTAATGCTAGTGTAAGGCTAGTGACTTCGTGGTACATCCATCGGGAGTGGGCCGAAAGCGAACACCCATGCCAGGTACCAACAGGATTCTGCAACGGTCTGAAAGCCCTACGCTTACCCCGGTAGATGTCGGCTGGAGCCGCTTGGCGGGGCCATGGACCCGTGTCTAGAGCATAATTCTTTGGTCGAGATTCTCACCCCGGGTACTTGAACCATGTCGAATGGTTAATTGACGGAAGCTAAACGCCCTTTGGAAACCCCACTGGTAATCACAACGCGCCGTCGAAAATCTGCCGCGTCTGGTGACCAATGAGAGTTCCTCAGCTTTTTAACTTAGCTTTTATACCGCTATTTGCTTACTGGCTCTTGCTTTAGTTAAGGTCAGGGTTAGGTAGTTAGGGCCAGCGTCAAGTGGTTGGGGTTGGGGTTAGGTCTCCTGGGGGTTTGAAGGGCCGGCAAGAGGCAGCCCCGGCCCCCCACCAACAAATTTAGGTATATGGTCGTGATATGCGGTGGTGAGTGGTGATGGGCGGTGGTGATATTGGTTGGCGGATAGCAAAGGAGTTATGGCAGTTATACCGACCCCTGCACTGTCAGTGTACAGGTACTTAGTTAGCGCGGGGGGAATGAGAATTCATGGTGGGGGTTGCCAAGGAGCGTTTAACTCCGGTTAATGAATGATTCGGGATGGATCACCCATCCGGGCTGCAGATTCTTACCTGGTCCAACTACGTAGTAAGCAGAGAATCCCGGTACGAACCTCCGGACCCTTATTCAAGAAAACCTTCCGCTTATGTGAGACTCAAAGCTTGGCATAATGGGTGTATCTCGGAAATCTGACAACGGGAAAAATTGGCCACCTATTAGCTTTTGCGATTAGGAAAATCCCTTAGGGTGGAGAGAGAATGGCAAGGACCGAACGTATGGACCTGGTCTACAGGGATGTTCTTTGGCCGGCAACTTCATAGTAAGCAAAGGACCCTGATAAAGACCCTTCTTTAAAAGCTTGGCAGAGTCGAGTATGTCGTGATCCGTGGAAGTCCGACAATGGCGAGAATTTAGTAAGCTACTTGCCTTAGCTGTTGAAAATCTCTTTGCGGCGGAGGGGGTGGTTACCGGGGACGGAAGGATTTAAAAGAACTGGGGCAATAATAGTCGGTGAGGTAAATCACGTAGGTGAATTGGTTCGGACGCTGTGGTAATGCCTCAAGCGTAGTATATTGCAGCTGCGGATATCATTGGTTCATTGTATAGTTCGTAGTATAATTAGTGCGTCTCATATTCGCATATGGTCTGTGGAACGTTGCATGGTCCTTGCGAGTCTCGGCAGTTGTTCGCGGATTGATACTGATAGTAGCCGTTAGTGATCGCGGATCTAGCCTTGAAGAGCATGGTTATTGAACGATACGCGATCAAAGTGATCTTCAGCCCTGATTGCGCCATGCTCTAGTCAGTATCCATCAAAGTAAGCTCCACGCCTCGCCGCCTCACTAACTACCTTGTGTAGCCTCATGTCTATGACAGAGGAGTCCAGCCCCAGGTCGGATCTGTACAAACCTGGCTTGGTGGACTACAGGGCCTAAGCCACCACATCCTACTGCCATGTCGTAAGATATCGTTCGTTAGTGAATGGTCGGCCTCTCCCGGGAATAGGGGGAGGAGTGTCCTATAAGAAGTCACAGCGTCGAGCATCGAGGATGGGTATGACCGGTTCGGCAACTCCTGCTCCTTGGCCTCTCATTTTCTTGAGACTCCTATCCTTCACAATGCGGTACGACTCTCGAGTAGTAGCCCTCTGGGCGTTGAGCCAGTTGGCTTCTGCTCACACTGCTGGGAACGCGGCCGGCCCGACTTTGTTGGATGAATACGACTTCGTCATTGTCGGGGGTACGTAGCGTTGAATGGCAACATGCAAACTCATGAATCACGGCGCTGACAGAAGAGTCTAGGCGGGACAACGGGTCTTGTACTAGCTAACCGACTGAGCGAATCTGGAGATCAGAAGGTCCTCGTCTTGGAAGCAGGCTTACACCCAGATGTTCTGGCTATGCACGAAGCACCCGGTGCTGTCGAGTTCCTTGGTGGTAGGTTGAGAACCGTCTGGCTCTCCGGAATATCTCAGTTCCATGCTGATTAATAGTACAGGCACCATGATGGACTGGAACTTTTACACCGAGCCGCAAGAACACATGGACGGCCGGGTACTTGCCTATCATCGTACGTATGACGGGTTCCTGCGGCGTCTTTCAGTAAAGTATTAACTTTGACAGGTGGCCGTGGTCTTGGTGGTAGTAGCGCCATTAACGGTATTTTCTACGGGCGTGGATCGGCAAGTGTCTACGACCACTGGGTGGAACTTGGAAATCCAGGTTGGGGTTGGGAAGACGTCTACCCGGCGTTTATCAAGGTAAGCATGATGCGTACACTTAGATATCGTTCCTAAATAACCAAAAATGTAGGGCACCCGCTTCAACCCCCCAAACCAGGGAGTTGCATACAACCAGACCTATCAAACATGGGATGCAGACGCCTATTCTGACGGACCGTTGGAGATCGGCTTCCAAGGTTTTGTTCCTCCCACCAGTACTGCTTTTATCGAGGCTTGCGAGGCTGCTGGAATCCCACTCGTCAAGGAATTGAACACGGGAAACGGCATCGGCGTCAAGCAAGGCACTGGTGCTCTGACTTCCAAGTATCGACGCAGCTCGGCATATGACTACTACAAAGCAGCCGCCGACCGCCCAAATTTGACCGTCATGCATAACTCACCCGTCCAGCAAATCACGTTCACCAAGGATGCCGCCGGCAAACCCAGAGCGAGCGGTGTTGTCTTCATTGACCATACTGCTGCTCGTCATCATACTATTGCGGCCAAGAAGGAAGTTATCGTCACTTTGGGTACCTTCCAGTCTCCCCAAATATTGATGGTTTCGGTAAGGGAATCCCTGCGTCGCTCTTCCGCAAGGGTCCATTACAGCTCGGCTAATGCGAATATAGGGAATCGGGCCTGAGGCGACATTGAAGAAGCACAATATCGAGCCGGTGCTTATTAATGAAAATGTTGGACAACAGTAAGGCAATGACGAGAACCATTATTTGAACCGTAGTCTCTAACGTATCCTAGTATGATGGACCACAACGTCTTCAGTATCATGGCGGAGGTCATCCCGGAAGCTTCGACGCACCAGTTGATGTTCGACACCGCCAAGCTCGAAGCCATCCAGGAGGAATACTATACCAATGGCACAGGTGTTTACACGGCAACCGGTGGCATGACCAACGGCTTCCAGGGGCTGACGGACGAGGAACTCGAGTCGATAGGCGCTGGTGCCGTCGTCGAATTTGGCCTCACCAACCGGTCGACGGTGGAGTTTCTCTACGAGTCCTTCTTCTACCCAGGAGGTCTGGGTCCGACCTTCATGCCGTCTTTTGACGGGTCGTACATCTCTGTCACGGTGTCCAGCATGGTCGCCCTTTCCGAGGGCAACATCACCATCCGGTCAAGCTCCATGGCCGATGCGCCCGTCATAAACCCCAACGTGAGTCCCCATGCGCAAGTCATTTCCGTCTTTATGAGCATAACTCCCCCTGCCGATGAATACGGAGGCTAATCCACCGACTAGTACTACGCCCACCCCGCCGACCGCGCCGTCGCCATTCACGGGTTCCGCGATGCGCGCAAGATCTTGGCCCACCCGGCCTTTGCCCCCTTCACCGTGGGACCCAACCATGGTGAGGTGTCGCCAGGCGCCGACGTCTCTTCGGATGATGAGGACGCCATCTGGGAGTACGTCAAGGCCACCACGATCCCCAATTGGCACGCCAGCGGCACGTGCCGCATGCTGCCGAAGGAGGACGGTGGCGTCGTCGACCCGCGGCTGCGTGTCTACGGCGTCGAGGGTCTGAGAGTGGTCGATAGCAGTATCATGCCCACCGTGCCGGATGTCAACATCGCTGGGCCCGTCTTTATGCTTGGAGAGAACGGGGCGAGAATCATCCGGGAGGATTGGGGGTTTTAAAATGTGCAATGCCACTGTAACTATTGTGTGAGAGGGAATAGCGGGTGATAGGTGGTTGAGAAATGCTTCATACGATGCACTTCTGATAAACTAGTATCGAGCCTGGCGTCAGTGGCTGCCCAGGGAAACTCCATAAAATAATAAATACTTTGATGCTTCCAATGGCCATGCCAGACCCTCCGGCTTACATATGTTATCTTGATGAACAGTAACTATTGATCTTTGAGCTTTGATGTACCAGAAATTCTTCCACCACGGAACGGCGGTTGGAGAATACTGTGCGAATGTCTACGGTTGGGAAGCGTGATCCAATTTGTAGAGATGGCTATTTTAAGACCCATCGGTGTTACGATGGAGGTGGATGAATAGGGGCAACCACAGCCATGTTGATTTTCCTTTCTTCCATTGTACTTATTGCGATCTTCCTATTGTGTTATTCCTATCAAGCCACTCCTATCATGTTCTCCTATTGTGCTATTCCTGTTGTGCTGTTACCCTTGTGCCCTTGTCATCCCTTCTATTTTGCTGTCATATACCATGTGAACAATATGGCAATCCTTATATACGCATCTGCAATAGAGTGCGCTGATCTCCCCTCAGCTTGAACAGTGGAACTAGTGCTAATTAAGTAAATATCACAATGGACACGCTTCACCCTTTCGCGCAGTCAACTTACGGCCGTATGTGGCCTCTAATAACGATACTCATAAAAATATTAGGAATGGCTACCATATCCGCGTCCATATCCACAACCACACCCGTAAAGCGGATTGAGAATAGGCGAATGATAAGCTACAGCTAGTTCAAGATACAAGACGTAGCGTAAAAGAAATAAAAGGAACCCATGCGAGAGGTTCTATTTAAGGGCTTCGCGATATTGCGTGGTATTAAGCCACATGATCATGTAAACCATTACGTCCTGGAGAGTTATTACGGGAAATGCAAACGGCTTGCGGTTTGTCCCAGATAAGCCTTGAGGAACGAAGCTGGCAGAAAACTCGGGACTTTCTCAAGGAGTTCGCGAGTTAAGCAAAGAGCGGATACAGAATTACAAAGGACATAGCTGGCAGCAGAAGGAAACCGATGGTTACGTATCAAGCAATAGTGGCTTAAAAACCAGGTTCAGGGTCATGCAGATGCGGGGGACCACCTTAAGAAAAGTGTAGGCAGGTTTTCCGCCCAGTCGACCCCAGAGGCCATCCAGCCCATAGGAAAAGTGTCACAGGATGGTACCCTGGACTAGAAAAAGTATTACCCATATTGGGCTGAATAAAGAATGATACATTCCTAGAGAGGACAAGAGCCGCGCGATTGGCGTTGTTGATGGGGATGAAGCTGTTCGTAAGGAAGTTGAAGGTAACAGACAAGGATATAGTCTGGGGCCGTGAAAAGTGCGTCCGACATGCGGCGATGTTTGTGCCTCCGTCAACATTAACGGATTCCATTCGCAATTTTCGACCAGAAACCACTGGGGATCGTCGTTTCTTCCTATTCCCCTATAGTCGGGCCCGGGACGAAGCGACGGCTGCCTTGAGGAGCGAGGAATATTGGGGTGCGTCAATAGCAGGTCTTGAAATCAAACGGATATAGGGTTAAACTACGGATGTGATTGCTCATGAATCCGATCACGGGGGCTTGTAGTGAGTAATGGAAGAGGAGACTCTACCATAGTATCAACTTTCAACATGAGAAGAAACTCAATACTCACAAGCCTAAACCTAGCATGCCATTCCCAGACTATTCACTAAGAAGTGGATAATCATGGGCTCTCCCCTCCTCCGCTGTTCGTAAAAGACTGGCCACCGCGAGATGCTTTTGCGCTTCCGCAAACTCTATGGCACTTTTAAGCCCTGTTCCTCTTTCAACATCACCCTTGGCTCCTGCATTGAGAAGCAGCTGGACCATATCCAGGCGCCCGTGCTCCGCAGCACCTTCTATAGCGTATCTGCCTTCCTCGAGTGCAGGTTCTGCGTTCACGTCTGCTCCATGGCCCAGAAGTATTGTTGCTATTTTGATGTTGCCAGAGATTGCTACTCCTTGCAATGCCGTGATGCCACCAATCACGGCTGGCTCAGCATTCACATCCGCGCCTTTATCAATAAGGAACTCAACTATGTTTGAGTCTCCATCTTTATCCGCCGCCGCCGCCTGCAAAGCTGTCCTTCCCCATTCCTCCGCTGCGGGCTCATTGACATCTGCACCATGTCTAAGGAGTACCTTGACAGCGTCTAGGTTCCCCAGCTCTGCAGCGTACTGTATAGGGGTTCTTGGTGCAACAATCCAATCAGTGACTTGAGTCATCTCACTTACCAATGCGCCTTTCTCTAACACGCGAGTGAGAATATCCATATCCTTCCAGCCTGGGTCTATTAGATCGTGGAGCAGGCTACTTGGCTCCTCATTAGGACGCTGAACCGAAGCTCCGTAATCCAACAACTTTTCACAGATCTGTTTGCCATGGACGGGGTTCCGAGCTGCTGCTTCCAGGACAGTGATACCATTTCTCGATGCAATGGGACCGTTCACTTGCGCCCCTTTTTCGAGCAACAGGTTAATAACCGCAGTATTTAGTGTTTCGCAGGCAGCCTGTAGGGCTGTGCGTCCCCCGTCCGGAAGTGGTAGAGCATTGATATCAGCTCCTCGTCGAATTAGATATCGGACCATATCTGACACACTATGTTGACCTTCATCTGGTGGCTCACCCGACAAAACAGCAGCCTGAAGCGCCGTAAATGTCCTGTCAGGGGCATTTATATCGACGCCCTTATCAAGAAAAAACTTGACGGCAGTAATGTTCTGGCAAAGCACTGCGTGCACTAGTGCTTCAGGTCCATGCTCTTGGAGGTCAATGCCCGATGCAACGAGCAAGCTAAGGATTGAAATATCCTTGGTGGCAGAGGAAAGCAGCCCAGGGATATTGAGGTTAGCGCCAGCCCGAATAAGTAGTCGGATGTAGTCACTTCTCTCTTTGCCCAGAGACATGGCTGCTTCAAGGGGGCGTCTGCGTTCGCTGACGGCATTGGGGTTCACTCCCTGACCCAGGAGGAATGCTGCCTCATTATATCGCCTGAAACTTATTGCCGCACAGAGTGCCTCCTCTAATAGGGTAGTAAGTGCCGGGCGACCGTGAATTTGGACATATCTCGACAGGGCAGCTTGTCCTTGGCCTGCTGCTACTAAGATATCTCCTACGTTTGGCCGGTAGTCGTCTTCCGCCGTGGTCTTGCGAAGTAATCCGTACAGGTGCCTGGACTTTAAAGATGCCCATCGAAGCATAGGCTCTGACACGGCCAGGGCTGCTCCTCTGGAGAGTAACTCCTCAGCAATCTCTATTTGTTTTGATGACACAGCTATCCCGAGAGCTGTTTGACGCATCCAAGTAGCATTGGATAACTTCAGATTAATGTTTGCGCCTGAATCTAGCAGGAAGCGAACCATCCCTAACTTTCCCCTTCCAGCGGCATTACAGAGGGGGGTGGATCTTTCGTGCTGACTCCACGAAGAACGAACGATCGTGTTGACATTAGCCCTACAGCCGACTAGAACTTTCCCTGTTTCAATATCCCCTCTGCCGGCAAGTTTGAAGAGGAGCTCGCCTCCAGCATCCCCTGACAAACAGGACGGCGGGACCTGGAGCAAGGCGCGTCTTAGAAGCTGACTATCGTCGATGCCGAAAAGCCCATCTAGGTAATGCTCGAAACTAACATTCGCGTCTAGCATAGTAGCCAAGAGGGTCACGTCTTTGGATTTTATGGTTGCTTTTATGGCGGCTTCTAAGAAGGCTTTGATTGTTGGCTCATCTGACTGGAAGAAACTGAAAAGCTTTTGGGATTGCTCATGTGCGACAGCCTTTTTCAGAAATAGATAGAGTGTGGAGTCGTCGACAAGCTAATTTGATGCAAAAAAGGCGGCAAGCTCGAAAATGCATTCCATTGGATGTGCTGTGGATGGCTCTAGAATCTGGAGAACTCTGTCTGAAATATCCCCGTCCCATCGTTCAGGAATTTGTCCCCGCAGAATATTCGAGACGTACACGATCTGACCTACAGCATCCAAATCGGAAGCAGTGGGCACGAAGGTTGACAGGAGTGAATGCCGAGTTGTGTATGGCAATTCAGTGGATATTTGCCCTGGGGTTTGGCTACGACATGTTGCTGGTGGTGTGGAGCGAAGTAGCCCTATACTGGGCAGTTAGTACACAGAATCCAGGAATTCGTAATGATTAGTCGGCGGAAACTATACCTTGTACAAGTCGCTCGTGAAGCATTCGAAAATAGGGGAGGTCGACTAGAAGAGCTGATATTCGATTTCCACTTGATTCGGGTTCGCACCAAATAAGATCTGATGGAGTAGATACCGGGCCTCGGGGGTGGACGGTTTGTACGAACCACGACGCAAAGCCGCGGCTAGATGGTGGTCTAGCGGGTGGAGTCCGTGGATCAACTATATCTAGTGGGTTATAAAACTCCAGTCCCTCTATGACGGGTTCGGGATGCAGGTAAGGGAGATTTGTTGGTGGTAACAAGGTTGGTGATCTGGCGGGTGGAGTCCGTGGACCAACCATTTCTAGTAGGTTACAAAGCTCCAGTCCCTCTATTGTGTGGTCAGGATGCAGGTAAGGGGGATTTGTTGGTGATAGCAAGGATGGCGGTTCCGGTGCTGCTGGCGGGGTGGACTCTCTTAACGCTGGCATATCATAGTTCTCGTCCGGAGTGGTATAGCTAATGCCAGGGGGGGTAGACGCATCTAAAGGCGGGATTAGCTCGGGTGTATTCCTCGGTCGTGCCAATACATACCCGAAGAAACGAGGGCGTCAACGGCGGTAATTCTTTGCCGTTTTGCAAAGCGTGTGATCTTGTCTTCAGGCACTGGCCTGCCATTCGACACGAACGAAGTGTCCTTGCATTCTTCCTCTCTGCGTCGTTTCCTGATCCGTATCATAGCTCCCATGTCGCACTGTCTCAAATTCTTGCCAATTTCCCATTCTTTCAATTTTTTGAGAAGTTGACGACGGCTATTCACTCCATCAGCAACATTGAGAAGAGATCTGGTGATCAGAGGGATGGTACCTTGTTTTGAAGCCAGAAGCTCCCAAGATTTCGATAACGTCCTCGACATTTCTGTTCTCCTCGATATAGAGCTGGGTGATTCTCGGCTTCTGGTTCTCCCAGTCCGCTTCTGTATGGTGATGGCGGAGGGGTTCCGCAACGAGACTGTTCGGCTGTACTGGCGTCCCGGGTAACGGAGCTGTTGGTCTCGCAACAAGCGACCGAAAATTGGACATCTTTCCTTCCTCATGCTATTATCACATATCAATGAGGTGCTGTGGACTCAAGGAGATGAAATGGCCCCCTGAGCGAGGGGTTAAGTAAAAGGTATCCTAGGCAGCCCTGAGTGTCGGTGATACGTGGAACGCGCCCAATTCACGAAAGTGGACAAGGCAAAAGGGCAACTGAACAAAAGTGCATTGGGCGTACCCAACCAATCGACGAGAGTGCACAAGACAGAATAGGCCAATGACCAAAAGCGCACTGCTCCAGCCCCGCATGCAGGCGAATCGAGTATAGCTGTGTGCGGGGGTGACATCCCCACAACATAGGGGCCTCGGCGTGGTCAGACCTTTACCAATGACAATGAAGTACCGTAGTGCAGACCTATCGTCCGCATTTAATTGAGGCTTAAGAGGCTGCTAAGGCCAGGAACACCAACAAAGATCCGATCCAACGGCTAATAAAAATCGTTTGCAAAAGTGCATAAGCGTTCCGAAAGGCTGATGGACATCATGTGTAGGGAATTGAATTGCAGTCCCTCGACTCCCTGATGACAGCTGACCCGATGCTCGTTCTCTAGACGGATGAAGGAAGGCCGGGCTTGTTTCTTTCTTTAACCAATCCGGTCGCCCGGCAAAAGCTATTGCACTATTGTTACCATATTCTGTTGAAGGAGAGCAGAAGGCCTCAAGATGTATACGAGTCCAAGGTATCGAGAATGGGACCCGACTCCTCTGTTCTGGACATGAGGCAGAGAAGCCGATTGCAAATACGTACTAGTCATCCTCAGAGATTATAAGTATCTGTCACTTCCCTTCATGATCTCTTTGAAGTTTCGATGCCCACATCACTCACATATGAGTTTGCACAGACGCAGGCATTCCTCTTTATCAGGCTCTCGATATAGTCCCTTTCCAGAAAAACCAGGGGCTACGCACCAGCCCAGCACGTCAATCTAAGTCTCTCTAGCGAATCTCAGTATCTTATAAGGTCAAACTCCACCTACTGATTGATATTGTGGCCTCCACGACTCATAGCATGGCTTCAAACGTCGGTAGTGGTATCGAGGCCGACATGTAAGGCAACATGTCCCTCCCTAAGATAGCGCAAGCGGCTCATCAATCTTCATTAGGATTAACTGCTCCAAGTGTGCAGACCTGGCTGGTGTTGGAGGCTGGGCGGATAGCTATGGCTCGGAAGATAAGGTGCCAAAGAAGACAGACCAGAAGGCAGGGTCTGGAGACAGTCTCAGCAGATCTCGGCCGAAGAACTCGGAGCGAAACAAATGCCCTATGACTCGATGGCTGAACGAGGAGAGAAAGGCCGGCCCGTGGAGTCATGTGGAATCTGTTGGACAAGGCAGAGATGTCTCCAAGTACTGAAGGATATCTGCGCCAACGCTGAGCCTGTTCCTTAGTTAAGTTTAGTAAAGAAAGTTTGCGAGAATGATATTTCTTTTTTCTTTTTGATTCTCCTTTATCTTTTCATTTTCTCTTTGTAATGGATTTCTTTTAATGAAAATAAGATAAGAAATTAAATTAGAAAAAAGGGGGAAACAAATGTGCCAATAGCTCCATGCTTATACCAGGCACGGTAGCAAGTTCGGTACATGTTTCTGTAGTTCTACGAGAGGATCAGGGCTGACAAGATTCGCAACCTAGTACTTCTGCGGAAATTATTCTTTGAACATGTTCGTACCGCGGAAGATCCACGATAGCAGCGGTTACTGACGCGAATCCGCCATAGCATTCAAGACCGTTTTGGTATAGAGGTGCTGAACAGGACCTGCTACCGGGAGGGCAGGCGGATCCCATGGGAGTCGGGTATCACAGTAATAACGCTGCTGAAAAGAAACTGCTAGAGCTTAAATATTAAAGCGACGTTGTAATTTAAAGGTAAGCATTGCGAGAAAGGGGCACCCTTGGTATAATTATTAAGGCTTAGAGCAATGTGAGGGCCTAGGAATAACGTTATTCCGGGTGTCCCATATTATATAAAGCTTCCTAGCAATTATTTCTTAAAATCCGAAATACTGACCCGAAGTGAGCAGGCTTATGCAGTTTGGACTTCAAGGTTGGCTGAAGAATAGCATGCACCAGCTTATAAGATTGTCGCAATGATTGTTAGGCTTTGAATGACAACGGCTTAGGGGACTAATAGCCTAATGGCCAGCTACTTCGTACAGGTTAACAAATAACTCAAAGTTACCCGAAAAAGTTGATAGCGTTTTTTTAAGCGACTGCAATAAATAATCGCTTAAAAAGCGTTATTATTTTATATAATATATTTATTATTTATCTATATTTACGTTTTTAAGATATATAAACGAATTTTAATAAAAGTTAAATAAAAACTATTAAAATATGTGTAGTAGTTAAAGGAATTAGGTATAGGGAGTTCTTAGGGCAACGAAGGGATAGGCGTGATAAACTCATTATTTGCATATATATTGTCAGATAAGTAGCCCGATAAGAGTGCACTTATCAATCCAGTCTTTTGGTGCAGTGGCTAGCTGACAATTAAGAGTCTCAGACATGCTTCACTAAGTGGAGTTCTACCGTCGCAGCTAATTAGCGCGTATGCAAATGCGGCCCTGCACCTAACCACTTACCCAAAGGGTTCGAGTTCGATCCAAATACGGAGAACTGGCCATGATTTAAATACTGAGAGCCATAAACAAAATGGTATCATGGTTACGAGTTACTACCTGATCGCTAGCCACTGAGGGGGTGTGTCAGATAAGTAGCCCGATAAGAGTGCACTTATTAATCTAGTCTTTTGGTACAGTAGCTAGCTGACATATATAGCCTAGTCCTAGTTACTCCTACATTTTCCTACCTATAGGAAATAATAAGGAATAACTTAGATTAATTAAAATAATAGCGATATCTCGAATTATAACGCATTTTTATATATAATAATACTTTTTAATTTCCGTTTTTTAATATTTTTAATATTAATTAATATTTAAAATTACTTTTTTATACATAATTCGAGGTACCGTTTAAAGAGAGGAGTAATAGGCGTAAAAAAGTAAAGAAATTAGATTTAGTATAAAAGAGCGTATAACGATAATAGCGACTAGAAATCCCGGCTTTAAAAAGAAAAAAAGGCGTTACGGGTATTTTTAAATCGTTTCGAAAAAGAAATGTTTATAAAATATAACGGATTACGATCGAATACTAAGCGGAAAAGGTTCGTTGGCGTAATTAACGTTCGAAAGATTTATTTAAAAATGGTAAAAAATTTAAATATCGGTTAGGAATAAAAAAGTTTATTACTTAGTAATAATATTAACGAAGATAGCTACGATAATAAAGAATACGAACGGTGAAGTTTAAGTTTTTAATTTAAAATAATTTATAAAAACGTTTATTAAGTAATCGAACGAAAGCGTTACGAAAAAAATAAATACGTACTTAAATTAAAAATATTTCGATTTTAAATTTAATAAAGAAAATTAATATTATAATAATAATAATTAGTAAATATAAAAGATAGTCTTTTAAGTTATTTTAATAGTAATTAATTATTAGGACGGTAATTCGACGAAGTTTATTTATATTAATAAAATTAAATTAGCCGTTATATTTTCGTTAATATTATAAAATATTTTGTAATAATTATTACCTGTTTTACGAAAGATACGAATATATTTAAGATTTTAAAACGTTTATACGAAGTTAAACGTATTAATTAATAGATAAATATTTTTAATTAAATATAGTTTTTTTCGATACAACTTAAGAAAAAGATTAGTTTTTAACTATATCGTCGAATTTAAAGGTTTAGTCCGTTATTATAACGAAATTAAAATATTTATTTGTGTTAATTAATTTTTTTTTAATATTATTCGAAATAAGAAATATAAGGGCGCTACCGGCTAGAAATTACGAATAAAGGAGATATTTTATTAATACTTAATTATAACTATTATTTATATCTTCAACGATTTTATCGCCGAATTTCGAAATAAGATTAATAAGAAAATTAAGGGTAAAAAGTAGTCGAATAAAGAATAAAGTTATAACGTAAATAACGATTAAAATAATAAGTTCTTATAATATAAAAAACGAATTACATTATTTTAATTATAGTAAATACGGGTATAAAGTTAAGATTTATCCGAAAGTAAAGAAAAATAACAGTAAAAAGAATAAAAATTAAATTTATTAAAGCAAAGCTTATTTTATCTTTAACGGCTTAGATGATTTATACGACTAGTTTATTAAAAAGTATTAAGCTAGTTATTAATAAATAAAAGCGTTAAGACGGAAGCTTAAAGGCTTAAGGGCGCTAATAAGATCTAAATAGTTTTAACGGCAGTATAGAAAATTGCTTTAGCTATAAGGGCGTATTAGAATATATATAGTAGTTAAAGGAATTAGATATAGGGGGTCTTTAAAGTAACGAAAGGGTAGGCGCGATAGACCTAGTATTTATATATATATATAGCCCAGTTCTAGCTATTCCTATATCTTTCTACTTATAGAAAATTATAAGGAACAACTTAGATTAATTAAAATAACAGCGATATTCTAAATTACAACGCCTTTTCTTATAAAAACTTATTAAAAATATTTTTTATTTAAACCTATTATTTTTAAAAGGTAATAATTAAGGATTTATTTATAACGGCTAAGCTAGTTAACTAACTATTAAACCAAATTATAAGTTTATATTAGCAGTCGTATTACGGGATTTAAATAATAAAAATAACTTAGTTACGTTTAGTAATACCAAAAAA
The DNA here is from genome assembly GCA_004155055.1 of Monosporascus sp. CRB-8-3. Classification (NCBI taxonomy): domain Eukaryota; kingdom Fungi; phylum Ascomycota; class Sordariomycetes; order Xylariales; genus Monosporascus; species Monosporascus sp. CRB-8-3. The sequence continues at coordinate 28,369 of QJNZ01000027.1, read as the reverse complement.
GTCTTAAATAACTAAGTTATATTATAAATTAGTATTATTTAGATTATAGAAATAACGAACGTATATATTTTTTTCAATTTACTGGGTTTACCTTTTATGAGTTGGTAATTCGACTTACTAGTTTACCCTTTGTAAACTGGTAATCCGATTACGTAACTTAATTTATTTAGGTCCTATTTCGGTTTATTAGGACCGTTTCCAAAATTTCCCGTTTATTAAGTCGTAATATAATCTCCCCTTTTTTAAAATCCTTGCTTTTAAGGATTTTTTTCTTCCGTAAGTTCTTATTTTATCATGTTAAATTATATTATTAAAAGTTATTTGCGTAAAACAAAGTAACATTATACTTTAGCTAATTTAATTAATTTAAAAAGTTTCGCAATAATACCATATTTCTTTTACTTTTTTAAGGGTTTTAATTATTAAATAATAACGGGAATTTTCTATTATAAAGAATACGTTTATTATAGTCGTTCTTATAATAGTACTGGTATTTTTATAACGATAATTAATTGTTATATTACTAAGGTTCGTCGTTTAAAAAAAGGAGCTTACCGTAAAGTAAGCTTTTGCTAAATCCTTAACCCGCTTTTCTTATATACGTAAATAACGTTAATAATACTAAACTTAAAGTACGAAACTTATAAATTGCGCCTTATAATTTTTAAATAAGTAAGATAAGCTCGACCGTTAAGAATCAGAATTAGCGGTAACCGTTTAGGCCTTTAATAAGGTTAACGTTATTAATTAAAGTGCCGTTAATTAAGGCCTACCTTTTATTAACAACGTAAATTAGGATATACTTATTATTAATTCCGCCGTTATTAATAAAAGTTTTTTAATAAACGTTAAGCGCTAATAAAGTTCTTAACAGATTCCCAGGTATTCTTAAAATTTAAATAATTTTTCCACTTAATTAAGTATTAAGTAAATCCTTTTTTTTTCGGGTATTAAGTATTTTTTCAACTTTATACGTCCTTTTTTCTTTCTTTGCTTCTACGTCGTCTTATACCGTATGTACTTTAATAATATCTGTTACTAATTTAAATAAAAAAAAAATATAAAAAACTGGATAAAGTTTAACCTTAAGTAGTAACTTTAATTAATAATTATTTTCTAAAATTTTCTTAATAATTTTATATAAATTAATATATTAAAAATTTAATTTTTAATTTAGGTGTTTGGTTTTAATATATTTAATAATTAAATAAATTATCGTTTTTAAAAAAAAGTTAGTCTTTTTAACCTTTTCTAGTTATAATATTTATTTTTATCTTCAGGTATAATTACTTAAGTTATTCTAAAATAAAAATTACCTTAACATTAATTATTCCTTTTTTTCGTATTTATTTATAAATTTTTGGAATAAAATTAAACTTAATAATTGTTAAAATTATCTTAATATTATTATAATAACTGGTATTATAAATTAATTATGTAATAAGTAACTTTTTAAGCTAATTATTTCATTTATAATTAATATAATATCGTAGATACGTTTCTAATATTTAGTTAATTTTCTTTATTTATCTATTTATTTATAATTTAAATTAAGTTATATTATTAAGCTTTACTAAAACTTGAAAATAAACGTCGTACCTCTATTTAAGATAATTTTTAATAATAATCCGTATATGGTAAAAATATATCGAAAGTAAATATATACTATTTATTCGGCGTTTATATCTTTGTTATAAGGTAAAAAATAAGAAAATTTTATAAATTAATTAATAATTACGAAAATATTATCGTAATATATATCTATAATTAGGTTTTTTAATAAAGGGAGTTTTATAATAAAAATGAGAATATGTACCATTAAGTATTTAACGTAACTGATTTATTTACTATATACATATATATTAGTTCTCATAAACGCAACCGGAAGGTACCTTTAAAAACCGTACGTTTTGGAAGGCCGGATGAAAAACCCGATTAATAGGAGTTTTCTGATACGGTAACAAATGCGATTACGTATACGATTAATTTGATTAATTCCTAAAGCCCCCAACTATTCCAGTTGTTGCCGATATAGTAGCGGAACCGAAACTTTAATAGTTTAGTTCCTCTAAGCTGGCGCCCTTAAAGGAACGGTAGCCCAAGCTGGATTTAAACCAGTTATCTCTTGTAATTAATCGTAACAAGGTGCCTAAGCCTATCGTAATTAAAAAAGACACCCAGGCTCGCGACCACTAAGCTATTAGGCCGAGTTTTATAATAAAATCGAATATAACTAAATCCTATAATTGCTTAACAACTGGTAATAGTTGTAATTTTGCGTATAATTTATACCGTTTAGCCTTTACCTTAACGTACGTCCCGTATTAGTATATAATTTTCTATATAGTTAATCTTATTTTAAGGAAATGATATATTCATTATAAACGTTTTAAGGTCTTATAAATTCCTGGGTATCCTTATAATTAATATTTATATATTTTTCGTAATAAGTTTTTTCGGTATTCTTTTAGTACGTAAATCTTATTTATTTTTTAATTTTCGAGTAAATTATTATAATATCGTCGTATTTCTTTATATATATTCGATATAGATATTCTAATAATATTAATATATTGTTATTATAAATATCCTTTTTATATCTAGTCGAATATAATTTATTATATTTTTATTTTAAAATCCTTTAAGTCTGGCTACCTGCTAAAGGTATTTACTTTATTATTTTCTAATCTCTTATAATAAATAATAACGTAATCAAACTTTAAAAAATATTCCGCGTAACGTAATTATCGTCCGACTAACTCTTTAATAATTACAAAATAAGAAATGTTCTTATAATCCGTATATATCTTTATTTAACGTTTATTTCCTTTAAAATAATATCTAAATTCCTTAAAAACCTTAACGGTAACTAAAAATTCCTTGTCGTAAATAAAATAATTTGGCTTAATACCGTATATTTTATAAGAATAAAAGGAGATAAAGTATAATCTCCTTTAATTATCTCGTTAATAAACTACTACTCCTAAAATAAAATCTAAAACGGTAATCTCGAATTTTATTAGTTTATTTAAGTCGTACATTATTAAAACGGGTTCATTAATAAGGGCGTCCTTTCGCTATTTAAAATCCTTTTTTATAATAAGGGCTTACGTAAATCGTCAGTTTTTTTTGGTAAGCTCCGTTAACGACATCGTAATTTTGCTAAAATGTCGTATAAAACGTTAATAATAATTAACAAGCCCAAAAAATACTTGTATCTTAGTAACGTTAGCAGGCGTTTTTTAATTCTTAATTGCCATAATTTTCATAATGTTTATTTTAATATATCTCGTGGTAATAATATATCTTAAATACTCGATTTCTTAAATATAAAAAATGCTTTTTTCAGCATTAATTAAAAGGTTAGCGTTTTATAAAACTTATAAAACCATATAAACGTATCCTATATATTCCTTTTCTGTCTTTAAATAAATAAGAATATTATCGAAGTAATATATAATAAAAATATTAAAATACTTTTAAAATATATAATTGGTTATCCGTTAAAAAGTTATTAATATGTTCGTAAATTCGAAAGGCATAACGAAATATTTAAATAACCTATATTTTCTTTTAAAAGTTATTTTCTATTTATTTCCTAATTTAATTCGAATCTAGTTATACCATTTTCGGAAATTTAAGGTTATAAATTATTTAACGTTTCGTAATTACTTCTTAATTTAAGTAATTAATAATAATAATATTTTATCTTTAATAGTAATATCGTTAAGTTATCGGTAATTAATAATAAATCGTAATTTCCCGTTTTTTCGTAATACGAAAAATATATAATATCCGGCTAACGATTTAAAACGTTATATATATCTTTTACGTAATTTATCTTTTAGGTAATTACGAAAAGCATATAGTTTTACTTTATTTAAGTTATAAATAAAATACAAAATAATTAGTTTACCGTTTTTAAAAACTATTTCGTAATTTTATTTATTATATTATAATAACTTTATATTGAATTTTTTTAAAAATACTTTTCGTATTTATAATATTATAATAATACTTTCGTCGTTTACTTTAGTAATTTTTTAAGCTATATTTGTAAATTATCGTTTATCTATCGAAACCGTACTTTAAAGTTTACGATAACGCGCCGTATTTTTCTATTATACCCTTTATTTTAAATATATTTTATCCTTTTAAATAATAAAGTTTCTGTTATATTCTCATATTTACATTCGTCGTTCTTATCGATCGAATATTAAGATCTCAAATTTTCTTCGTTTTTCCCTATATTAAAAAACTAACAAAAACTTACCTAATTAATTTCTTAGTTAATTAAGGGGTTATACTAAGATAACTATAATTTTTCAAGGATTATATCGTATCTCGTTAATAAGATAGTATCGAAATTAATAAATTATCTTTATCCTTTAATAAAAGTTTTAAAATAATTAATCTTACGTTTAACCCATCTATTATCATAAACGAATCTCTATCCTTCGGCATTCTTAATCTTATAAAAATAACTCTTCTCCTTCTATAATAATTTCAACTAATTTACTACCTTTAAGCTAATATAATTAACAATTATTACCCGTAATTCTAATTATTACGTTTAAAGCCCTTTTAAAATACGGTAATCTAATTTTTTTTCTTCCGTTTACCTGTAGCTTTATTATAGGTAACGTCGGTTTTTTAAAGTTTATAAAAGTTCTTGCAATATTTTTTTATTTCGATCGTTTTACGTTCGGAATTCTTTTAATTATTTTTTCATTTGTATTCCTTATTTTTATAACTGCTTAAGTTGTTACTATATATTTTGTCGCTTATAAGTTTATTTCGTAAAAGTTTCGATTAATTTTTTATCGGGTAATATTAATTATAAGTTATCGTGTTCCTATTAGGTATTATATTTTTTTTCGTCTTTTAAATCCTATTAACCTTTTTTAATAAAATTCTTAATTTTTTTTAATTATCTTTTTTTCTTTTAGTTTTATAATAAAAGCTAATTAAATACCTAGGTTAATAATAGCTTATTTATAATACCTTTTTACCGTCTTTTATATTAATTTTTTTTTATTTAGTAATCGTACAATCAGAAATGGTAAAAAGGGTTTCCTTTTAAATATAACTTTCTAGGTAATTAACTTTATAGTATTATTTACTAGTCGACCTCGTTTTTTTCTACAAATAACTATAAATATCGATATTATTATTAATCGTTTTTATTAATCCCGTTTTATTTTTTATAATCGAACCTTTTTTTAATATATTCGAGTTATGCGTTAATAAATTACCTTTTTCTATTTTTAGTAAAATTAACATCTGAGTGTTTTATAATAAATAATGTAAATTTTTATATATCGTCCGGCTTTTCTTAAGTAAAAATCCTCGCTTTACTCGTAATACTCCTATAGCCACTTTTACAGGGCCTGTTAGTCTTATTCTTGTCGTTATTTCTTTTAATTAAATTAAATAAATAAGTTTTCCTCCGTAAAGCTTTTTTATTTTAGGTAATCCTTATGCTATTATGCTACTATATATCGTAATCGGATTATATTAATCGTTTTATTATCCTTTTTACTTTCCTTTTGTTATCTTTCGAATATTAATTTCTACCTTTCCTATTAAGGCTTTTTTAATTTATTTCATTAAAAGGTCTTATATTTATTTTCCTCGTAATTAAAATATTTAAATAAAGCCTATCTTTATTATCGGACCGCTCCGATTTCTATAAATCCTAGTTAAATTTCGAAAAAAGTAAAAAGCATATTACGTCCGTTTATCTAATTTAATTTATTAAATATAAGTCGTAAAATAGACTAGCCTTTTTTTCTTAATATTTTTTAAATTATCGGTTATTAATTTTTACGGTTTTTAAAATATATTTACTTAGGGTAATTAACTATTTAAATTTAATAATTTCGTTTTTAACGTTATCTTTTAACCCCTTATAAAACATATTAATTAAGGTATTATCTTCGTTATTTACTTATCTTACTTATCAGGTTTCGGAATTCTATTACGTACTTAAATATTAGTGTAACGGCTAGGCTAGTTAACTAACTATTAATCTAAGTTATACGGTTATGTTAGCAGTTATCAGATATAGGGGACATTATTTGTATTATTGTATTAGGTTAATTTACATATATTTCTTATACGCGTACAGTTTTTATATAACTTAATAACGGAATATATATTTTCTAATTAAAAGGATCTTTTCCGTATATAGGATACGTTTAGCACCCTTTACTAGCTGATATACCCCCTTAACGCCTTAAAGCATTTATGGCGTTAATCGTTACATATTATTACTTCTTAGAATTATAACTTTTTATTCGACCTTTTTTCCGGCGATTGATTTTTTTGATCAGCTAATTTTTCCTTTGAAATTATTTATAAAGTGTTCCTTTATTATTTAAGAGTTTCCGTAATATTTATCAGTCCCAGTTATTTTTTAAAGTACTTAAACGGTTTACGTAATAGGGTTTTAATTAGTTTATTAATTAGTATATTACCTGTAAGCGTATAGTTTACTTTGATTAAATCTCTTTTTACGACTTTTTGTAGTTAGTAATTATATATATTTACGTATTACAGTTTTGTTTGTAATAGAGCGACGTCGGCGTTAATAAGCCGTATAATCTGTTAATTATCGTATTATATATTTAACAGTTTAGTATTTAGGGTAATTTTTAGTTTTTTAAATAATTAAGAGCTAAATAAAGCCTTTTTTGCAGCTTGTATAAGGGATAATAATTTCGCTTTCATTGTAAAAGTAGTTATTATATTTTATTTATTTGTCTGTTATTTTATTATTTTTTTAAATAGTTTTATAACGTAAGTTTAAAAGCTTTTTTGATCGATTGTATTGTCCGTAAAAAAAGCGTTGTTTTAAGTATTTAACGAATTTTCGTTTCCGAATTATAACGTTAGCGTTTTGGTCCCGATTAGGTATAGTATGACTCGATTAATAACTTTATAATGTATGTTGTTAAGGTTTAGGTTAAGACGGGTAAGTCGGGATACGGCAAAGGATATATCGGGTTGCGTATTAATTGTTATATAAAGGATAAAACCGATTTTTTTTTTGGTATTTATTAATAAAGTTTAAATGGGTTAGATTAAAATTCGGTAATAATTTAACGTTAGTTATAGGCGTTTTTAAGAAGTTATTTAAATTTCTTTTAGGGATTAAGTTAGTTAATTTATTTATGAAATCGAATTGGGATAATTAGACTTTTTTTATTAGGTTAGTTTTTAATTATTTCGATGCCGAGAAATTATTATAAATCCTTACCTTTTGTAAGGGTATACCGTTTCCGTATTTGTTAAATTAACTGATCGACGAGGTCTTAATTTTCCTTATAATATTTTATAATGATATTATTTATAAAGAAAAAGATAAGTACCTTTTAATAAGTAAAATGATAAGGTTTATAAGGAACGGGGCTAAGTTTTAATTTTTTGAGCGTCCCGGTAAAGTTTTTCTGCTATAATAACCGCAACTTTTTTAAGCTATATTTAGCCGTTTTAATTAGGAGAGTTTTGTTACGTTGCGGGTATTCTGGGGGTATTTTTATATATACTTTATAGGGTAGCTAGGCGTTAATAAAGGTGTTAATAGTATTATACTGTTTTAATTTTAAATTAAATTTAGCCGTAATAGCGATTAAGGTTTTAAATGACTTTTTAGTTAAAGTGGATACGTATGTATTATTATAAGCATTTTTCAGTTATTAATTGCTTTATATAACGAGATGGGCTTTGTATTTTTGTAATTAGTTATATTTATCGAATTTATAAACGTATATTTATATATACTTTAAAACTTGTTTTTTTAGTAGAAAATTAATTAACGATTTTTTAAAATCGTATTTCTTTATAGTTTTATAAATAAACTTTTTCGGCCTTATGAAATATCTTTTTTAAAGGGTATATATTTAGTTTTTTATAACTTTGCGACGGTAGTAATAAGTTACGTTTATATATCCGGTTTCGCGATTTAAAGATTTTATATATTTTTATATCGAAACTTTTCCGATTAAGGTAATGCGTATTTCGGGTAATTAATTTTTTTTAAATTTTCGCAATTTACCGGCCGATTATTAATTGTATTAATAAAGTAAGTTATTCGTTTTGCGTTAAACGTAATTTTTTATATTTTATAATTGTACCGATAATTATTTTTTTAATACGGAACGTACGGGAAGTTTACGTTTATAACCCGTAAAGTATTTTCGTTTTTTACCGTTATTTTGGATTAAATAACGTAATAAAAGCTTAAGGATATTTTTATTATTTCCTTTAACGTAATAATTATAATAGTTATTAAAGCAGATATTGGTGGAAAGAATAGTTTAAAAAACGGAAATAATTCGAATATAATAGTTATATAGGGGTAATTAGTTTTATATAAATAGGTTTATTTTTTCTTATTCCGTACGTCTCGTATACCTATATTATTTTGGAATTACCCTTTTTATCTAACCGGTAATTAAATTATTTTACTTAAATTTTCGTTTTTTTTATATTTATATATTTAGATAGTTTAAATTTTAATTAAGTAATTTTATTTGTTACAGTAATTTCTATAGCTTTTTTTCTATAACGTATAAAAAATCGTTTTTTAAATTTTTGCTATTATTTAAAAAAATGGCCTTTTTATTAAACTATACGTTTCGAATAATAATAATTTTGTTAATTAACGAGTTCTAGATTTTATAAATATTCGTAAAACGGTAACCGATTAAAAAGCTAATTTATATTTTAAGATTTAGTTTTTAAAATTTCTATTTTTTCTTTATAGCGGTAATTATTATAACGTAAATTATATAGCCGTATATTTACAAATAGGTTTATTAAAGTTTCCGATTAAATATTATTATATCGTCTTTATACGTTAAGTAAATATAATAAATTTAATATAGGGTTTATTAAAAAAATACGTATTTAAGAATATAATTATATAAATATATTATTATTTTGAAAATATATATAATTAAGAACGAAAATAACTTAACGTTATTTCGTATCGTAATTACTTTTTTCTTAATTATACTTTTTAAACGTTTTATACCCCCGTTCTAAGCCTGGGTATACAGTATTAAATGTTTAAATTTAATACTAAAAAAAGGTAATTATAGCATATCTCGAAATTGATAATTTTTTAAAATTTTATTATCGTATTCGACTATTTATAAAAAAACCTTATCCTGATTTTTTAAAACTTTTAAAAAATATTTAAACGTTATAATTAATATATCTTATTTTCGGTCTTTAAGGTAAGTATTTTAAATAAGGCTTAAGTCCTTATCGATAACAAATATAACGTATTTATATTTTTCAGGGTTTTTTTCGAAATCCGTAAAGTTAATAACAACTTGTTATTTTAATTAGAAAGCTTTTTCGTTTAGCTTTCGACATATTTATTTCTCAGTCTTCGCCTTGTTATATATTTAACATTTAACTGTTATAAAACCATTTAAGCATATCTTTTTTATTTAAAATTACAACTAAATAATTATTTCGGGGCTTAAATATCCTAGTTTTAAGTGCTAAATTATACCGTTACTAATTTAAAATAGTTTTATTAAATATAAATTAACGTTTCGTCTATAAAATACGAAAGTTATATAAATAATTATTACGTTAATATTTTCGATAACGAATTAATTAAATTTATTTATTAACGTAACAACTATTTAATTATATTTATTTCGAATAAAGTTATTAATTTCTTAATTATCTTATTAATACTTTTTTTTTCGAAATTACCGGAAAAATATTAAGTTATATACGAAATCCTTATAATAAGCTACATCGTATAAATACAACGTTTTTAAGCCCTTAAGGTGTTAAAATAATATATTTACTTTTCCGTATCCTTTAATCGGGACAAAATTATTCCTTACGTACATTCCGTCGCTTTAAATCGTTATTTTATAATTTAAAAATCTACTAATAAGGTTAAAAATATATGTCGTAAATCCTAAATCTAAAATAAACGAATTCTTTAAAAAATAAAACGCGGCGTTTACTGTATTACGTTAATTAAAAATTAAAAAATACGCCAGGATCCGTTTTACTCCCTTTAAAAGTTAATTTATTTCCTAAATAATTATTTTTTCCATAATCTCCGACAAACGATTAATTTTTTTTAAGGATTAATCGGAAACAATTCGGTTTTAAATTAACGTTAAAAGTACTTTACTGGGCTTAAACTTTGTTAAAACTTTGTTAAAAAATACGTAAAAGTATCAAGGTAACGTATACGAAAAATTTAAATACGTTTTATACCGAATGTTTTATACGTTTAATTTTTAACGCTTTTGCTTATTATTATTATTATTTCGACCCATTTAGGAACTTTTATAACCGCTTTATTTCGGCTTACGCTTTAAAATTCTTTTTTACGGTTAAAGGTTATCCTTGGCTTTTTTTTTAATTAAAATCGTTCTAATTAAAAAGATTTACGGATATTCCGTAAAATATCGAAAACGTTACCTTAATATTTTTAAATATAGGTTATAAATAAATTATGGTTTAGTAATCTAAAAAGTTAACCGTTATTTCCTAACAATTAATCGTATTATTATTAATTTCAGGTTTTTTTATTATCTAAAACGTAATTGTTTAAATTTTTATAATAAATACCAGTATTATATATAAATCGTTAATTTATACGATCGTTATTTTTATTTTTAGGACTTTATATCGTTATCTCTAAGTTATAACCTTTTGTTACTTTATAATTTATTCGTTTAATTTTTTTACCGATTTCGAAATTTACTTTAGCTTTTTACGGTACTTTTGTTAAATATTAATTAAAAGCTTACTATAGTACATTTTACCGGATTTAATTAGCTTGGTATATTATTTCCATAAGTTTTTTCCTGGGAAAAAACTTATTTCCCTAATTGCTAAAAATATTAATTTTAAAATTTATTTTGTAAAGTTATTATTGTTTTTTCGGAAGGTATCGTATTTACGATCCTTGTAAATATATACCGTAAAGTCCTAATTATAGGTTTATTTATTTTCCGTCGTTATTTTAAAGGTATTTATTAAGTAACCGGTATAATCGATATTTTCGTAACTTTTTCTAGAAAATGTAAATGTAATTAAAAAACCGTTTAGGATATTAGTTTATATTATATAACAAATTCGTTTTTTCGAATACAAAATTATATAAGGTTTTGTTAGTTTAATAGATTACAGAAATAACTAATTAAAATCGATATAATTCCATATATTAAGAACGTACGCTTTAACTTGAAATTCGCTTTTAAAACGGTTCTAATCCTTAGGTCCGTTATAGATAACGGAAAACGTTAACGATACTGTTATTATTATAATTAATAAAATATACGAATAATTACTATTAATATATAGTTTATATCGTCTTAATAATAATTAATTAATTAATAATAACGCAAATTAAACGAATAAAACTTTTAATTATTAAATATAAAAAATATTAGTTATATTATTATTTTAGGTTAATCTGCGTACATTTCTCGTACGCGTACAGCTTTTATGTAACCTAACAACGGAATATATATCTTCCGATTAAAAGGATCCTTTCCGTATATAAGGTGCGTTTAGTACCCCCTGCTAGCTAACAGCAGTCGTATTACGGAATCTGTCAGCTAGCAAGGGGTGCTAAACGTACCCCATATACGGAAAAGCTTCTTCTGATCGGAAGATATATGTTCCGTTGCTAGGTTATAGAAAAGCTGTACGCGTACGAAAAATATACGCAACTTAACTTAATAAAAAAACATATAATTAATATCCCTTATATCTAATAATTAAAAGTTTTATTTGCTTAATTCGCGTTATGATTAATTAATTAATTATTATTAAAATAACATAGGTTATATATTAATAATAATTATTAATATATTTTATTAATTGTAATAATACCGGTATTATTAACGTTTTCCGTTATTTATAACGGACCTAAAAACTAAAACCGTTTTAAGGGCGAATTCCAGACTAAAACGTATGTTTTTAATATATAAGATTATATCGATTTTAATTAATTATTTCCGTAACTTATTAAATTAATAAAACTTAATATAATTTCGTATCCGAAATAATAAATCCGTTATACGATACGAATTAATACTTTAAGCGATTTTTTAATTATATTTATATTTTCCGTAAAAACTTATTAAAAAATCGATTATATTAATTACTTAACAAATATCCTTAAAATAACAACCGAAAATAAATAAACCTATAATCAGGATTTTATAATATATACTTATCAAAATCATATATACGATATTTTCCGAAAAAGTAATAACGATTTTATAAAATAAATCTTAAAATTAATATTTTTAACAATTAAAAAAATAAGTTTTTTCTTAAGAAAAAATTTACGGAAGTAATACGTTAAACTGGTTAAATCCGGTAAAATATACGATAATAAGTTTTTAATTAATACTTAACAAAAATACCGCAAAAAACTAAAGCAAATCTTAAAATCGGTAAAGAAATTAAACGAATAAATCGTAAAGTGGTAAAAAATTATGGCTTAAGGATAACGATATAAAGTTTTAAAAACGAAAACGACAATTATATAAGTAAACGACTTATATATAGCATTAGCTTTTATTATAAGGATTTAAACGATTATTTTCCAAATAATAAAAAAATTTAAGATTAAGAACGGTACGATTAGTTATTAGGAAATAACGGTTAATTTCCTAAATTACTAAACCATAATTTATTTATAACTTATATCGAAAAATATCAAAATAACGTTTCCAACATTTTACGGAATATCCGCAGACCGTTTTAATCAAAACGATTTTAATTAGAAAAAAATTAAAAATAACCCTTAATTACGAAAAAGGACTTTAAGGTGTAAACCAAAACAGGATAATCGTAAAAATTCCCAAGCAAGCCGAAATAATAATAACAATAAGCGAAAACGCCAAAAATTAAACGTATAAGAAACCCGTTATAAAACGTACTTAAATTCCTTTTATAAACTTTCCCAATGTTATTACGCATTCTCTAGCAAAGCCTCGGCAAATTTCCGCTTTAACGATAAAATAGTAACATACGTTTAAGGCCGAATATTTTCCTATTAATTTTTTTTAAAAAAATTAACCGTTTATCGAGAGGTATAAAAAAAATAATTACTTAAGAAATAAATTAATTCCTAAAGGGAGTAAAACGGGTTTTGGCGTATTTTTTAATTTTTAATTAATGCAATACGATAAATGTTACGTTTTACCCTTTAAAAAATTTATTTATTTTGGATTTAAGGTTTACGATATATATTTTTAATTTTATTAATAAGTTTTTAAATTTTAGATATACCGTATAAAACGACGGGATGTATATAGGTAATAATTTCGTTCCGATTAAAAGATACGGAAAGATTAACGTAATATTTCGAAGCTTTAACGGTATAAAAGCGTTACGTTTATACGATATGGCCTATTACGAAAGCTTTACATATAATCTGGTATTTTTCCGGTAATTCCGGAAAAAAAAGTATTGGTAAAATAACCGAAAAACTAATAATGTTATCCGAAATAAATATAATTAAATAGTTATTATGTTAATAAATAAGTTTAATTAATTTATTATCGAAAATATTAACGTAATAGTTACCTATATAACTTTTATAATTTATAAATAGCGAAATTATTACGAACCGATAACGGCATTATATAATACTTGAAATTAGGTTATTTAAAGCTCGAAATAATTACTTAATTACAGTTTTATACGAAAAAATCCATTTAAAGGGTTTTATAATAATCGAATACCAGGTATGTAATAAAGCGAAACCTAAAAGATAAATACGTCGTTAACTTAAAAAAGGAATTTTCCGATTAAGTTAAAAATTGTTATTAATTTTATAAATTTCGAAAAAAAAACGTAAAAAAATATAAATACGTTATATTCGCTACTAATAGGTACTTAGGTTTTATCTAGGATATTTACTTTAAAAACCAAAAGCAAAATATATTAATTATAACGTTCCAATATTTTTTAAAAATTTTGAGAAATTAAAATAAGGTTTTTTTATAAATAATTAAATACGATAACAAAATTTTAAAAAATTATTAATTTCGAAATATGTTATAATCGTTTTTTTTAATATTAGACTAAAACTTTTAATACCGTATACCCAGGCTTAAAACGGGGGTACAAAACGTTTAAAGGATATAATTAAAAAGAAAGCAATTACGATATAAAATGGTATTAAGTTATTTTTTTCCTAATCGTATATATTTTTAAAATAACAATATATTTATATAACCTTATCCTTAAATACGTATTTTTTTGGCAAAGTTTATACGAAGTTTATTATATTTACTTAACGTATAAAAACGACGTTATAATATTTAATCGGAAATTATAACAAGCTTATCTACAAGTATATAATTATATAACTTACATTATGATAATTACCGCTATAAAAAAAGAACAAAAATTTTAAAAATTAAATTCTAAAACATAAATTAGTTTTTTAATCGGTTACCGATTTACGAATATCTATAAAATCTAGAACTCGTTAATTAATAAAGTTATTATTATTCGAAACGTATAATTTAACAAAAAAGCTATTTTTTCAAATAATACTAAAAACTTAAAAAACGATTTTCTATACGTAATAAAAAAAAATTACAAAAATTATTCTGATAAATAAAATTATTTAATTTATATATAAAAAAAATAAAGATTTAAACGGAACAATTTAGTTACCGGTTAAATAAAAGGAATGGTTCTAGAAAAGTATTAACGTAAAAAACGTACGGGATAAAAAAAAAATTTATTTCTAAAAAATTAATTATTTTTATATAACCGTTATATTCGAATTATTTCCGTCCCTTAAATTATTACCGTTATTAACGTTTACCCTAATAATTATTATAATTATTATATTAACAAAAAGAATAAAAATAACCTTAAGCTTTTTTTATATTATTTAACTTAAAATAACGGTAAAAGACGAAAGTACTTTACGAGTAATAAACGTAAACCTTCCGTATATTCCGTATTAAAAAAATATTATCCGAAACAAATATAAGGAATAGGAAGCCGTATTTAATACAAAACGTTTAGCTTTTTTTTGTAAGTACGTACGATAACCGGCCGGTAAATTACGGAAATTTAAAAAAGTTAATTACCCGAAATACAGATTACTTTAATCGGAAAAATAATAATACCTTAATATATAAAAAAGTATTAAAATTAGAAAACCGGGTATATAAACGTAATTTACCGTTATTATTATAAGGCTATGAAAAGATAAATATATATCCGTTAAAAGAAATATTTCGTAAAGCCGAAAAAGCTTACTTATAAAGTTATATGGAAATACAATTTTAGAAAATAATTAATTAATTTTTTACTAAAGGGAAATAAGTTTTAAAATATATATAGGTATATGTTTACAAGTTTAACAAATATAATTAGTTATAAAAATACAAAGTACGTTTTATCGTATAAAGCAATTAATAATTAAAAAACGTATATAGTAATATATACGTATTTATTTTAATTAAAAAATCGTTTAAAGCGTTAATCGTTACGGCAGCTAGGTTCGATTTAAAACTTAAATAATATAACGTTATTAACGTTTTCGTTAACGTTAATTTACTTTACGAAATATATATAAAAACGCCTTTAAGATATTTTTAACGTAAAAAAAACTTTTCTAATTAGAAAAGCTTTATATAGCTTAAAGAAATTGCCGTTATTATAGCAAAAAATTTTTACCGGGACGTTTAAAAAATTAAGATTTAACCCCGTTTCTTATAAACTTTGTTATTTTATTCGTTAAGGGGTATTTATCTTTTTTTTTTCATAAACGATATCGTTATAATATATTACAAAAAAAACCAAGACCTTATCGATTAATTAATTTAATAAATATAGGAACGGTACATTTTTATAAAAAGTAAAAACTTACAGTAATTCCTCGGGATCGAAATAATTAAAAATAAACTTAATAGGAAAATCTGGTTATTGTAATTCGATGTTATAAATAAGTTAATTAACTTAATCCTTAAAAAAAACTTAAATAACTTCCTAAAAACGCTTATAATTAACGTTAAATTATTGTTGAATTTTAATTTAGTTTATCTAGGTTTTGTTAACAAATACTAGAAAAAAATCAATTTTATCCTTTACGTAACGATTAATACGTAACCCGATATATCCTTTACCGTATTCCGACTTACCCGTTTTAACCTGAACTTTAACGATATATATTATAAAACTATTAATCGAGTTATATTATAACTAATCGGAACTAGAACGTTAACGTTATAATTCGGAAATAAAGATTTATTAAATACTTAAAACAACACCTCTTTACGGATAATATAATCGATCGAAAAAGTTCCTAAGTTTACGTTATAAAATTATTTAAAAAAATAATAAAATAACGAGTAAATAAGTAAAATATAATAATTACTTCTATAACAAAAGCGGAGTTATTATCCTTTACGTAAATTATTAAAAAAAACCTTATTTAACTTTCGATTAATTAAAAAGTTAAAAGTTATCCTAAATATTAAACCGTTAAATATATAATATAATAATTAACAAATTATATAGCTTATTAACGCTAACGTTACCCTGTTATAAACAAAGCTGCGGTACGTAAATATATATAACTACTAATTACGAAAAATCGTAAAAAAGAACTTGATTAAAATAAATTATATACTTATAAATAATATACTAATTAATACACTAACTAAAGCCCTATTACGCAAACCGTTTAAGCACTTTAAAAAACAATTAAGATTAATAAATATTACGGAAACTTTCGAACGGTAAAAAAACACTCTGTAAATAATTTCGAAAAAAAAAATTAATTAATTAAAAGGATTTAATCGCCGGAGGAAAAATTAAATGGAAAGCTGTAACTTAAGGAAGTAATAATACGTAACGATTAACGCCATAAATACTTTAAGGCGTTAAAAGGGTGTGTTAGCTAGTAAGAGGTGCTAAACGTACCTTATATACGGAAAGGCTCCTTCTGATCGGAAGATATATGTTCCGTTACTAGATTACAGAAAAGCTGTACGCGTACGAGAAATATACGCAACTTAACCTAATAAAAAAACAACATAACTGATGTCCCCTATATCTGATAGAATCTGAGCAATAAAAATAACTTATTTACGTCTGGTAATACCAAGGGTATCTTAGGTAACTAAGTTATATTACAAGCTGGTACTATCTAAGCTAACGTAATATATAAGCGAATCGCTTACATAAGTAAGTCGCTCGTTTATTACGTAACCAATTTCATATTTAAAATAATGCTTATAACTCTACGAAACCGTAATAAAATTTAATATAATTTTGCATACCTATTTGAAATATAAATCTATAGGGATTAGCAAAGTTACATCCGGATCTAACCGGTTCTAGTAATTTTATTAATATATGTCGGCAATTGGTGCTTTTAGGTGCCCGCGGCTAGTACGTCTAGGCTATAGATGTTGCCTAGGATAACCTTTATCTAGGAACTATCCTTTGTATAGTTAAACGTATATATAAGGGCGATTGCCCCCAGATTCTTTTAATTTTTCTTAGAATAACTATATGTATTTTACTAGATTTTTGTATTTAATTATTATAATTATTAATATAGTAGTATTTTTTGGTTAATTAACAATCGTAATACGTTAAACGGAATAGTTATTTATAAATTAAGTTAATAAAGAGGGTACGAGATTTAAAAGGAAGTTGTTTAGTTAATTCGAAAGAAAATAAGCGGTTAACGATAGTAAGTAAGTAATAAAAATATACCTTAAGGTAGTTTTTTGTAATCGAATAAAGCAATTTACCCGATAAAGGTTTTGTTTTTATACGGGATAAAAAGTATACAAATAACGACCTATTTCTTTTTTTTCGATTAAAAGAACCGTTAAAACGAAGAATTTTACAGTAAAAGGAAAAAATAAAAAATTACGATAAACGTAGCGGTAGGAAAAAGATTTGCTTTCAAGATTTTTACGGAAGAAGTTATATTATTTTAATAACGATAATTAAAAAACCGATAACGTACCACACCACCTCGCAAACCAAACCACCTCGCAAGCCGCTTTTATCAACATATTCACTATCTAACTTTTATTAGCAATTATTTAATACCAATAATATAGAACGTTTTATAAAAAAATCTAAAATAAACCTAGTTATCCAGGCTAAAAAACGAAACCCGAAACTTAATTTTAAAAAGCTATATTCTCTTTATAAAGTCCCCGAATCTACTTTAAAAGCCCGATATTACAGTCGATACGCCCGAGCCGATATTTTATTTAATTTGCGAAAATTAACGTTAATCGAAAAAAAATCTATTACCAAATAAATCCTTAACCTAAATACGTAAACGTTTCTTGTCCGGCTTTAATATATTAAAAATATAACGAATTTATTATTAACCTAACGCATTACGGTACGTGTCGGAATTAACTAAACGTCGAAATTTGTTAAACGGTAAAAAAAACTTTAAACGTATTTAAATCGGAATATCGATTATTAACGGATATTATGCGAAAATCTAGAGATATTTCGTAAATAATTCGAACTTATTCGGGTTATTATCGCAAAATACGGCATTATAAAAAAGGATATTTACAACTTCGACGAGACTGGATTTTTAATAAGGCTTTTTATAATAACGAATATAATAATTACTAATACCGAAAAATATGGAAAATTTAAATAAACTTAATAAAGGAATAAAAAATAAGTTATAATTATTTAAATTGTTAATTCTTAAAGTTGGGTTATACCGTTATTTATTATTATAATAGGAAAAAATTACTTAAAGTTTTAATTTCGTAATAACTTATTATTAATAACCGATTAAAAAATTATATTAAATAATAATAATTAGATAACGAACGAATTAAGTTTAAAATAAATCTAATATTTCGATTAATATATTTAAACGTATACGAAAGGATTTAAACGTTTCTTTATTTTCGACGGTTACGAAAGCCATTATTCGATAAAATTCGAAAAATATTATACTAATTACGATATTATTATATTTTGTATGCCTGCATATTTTTCGTATAAGTTCTAATTTTTTAACGTATTTTATTTTTTTACTTTAAAACGTATTTATTCGTTATATATCGAAAATTTAATGCGACGTTATTATACTTATATCGCTAAAAAAAATTTCTTTACCGGCTTTTATAACGCGTTTAAAGCTATTATAACGTTTAATAATATTAAATCCGGATTTACAAAAACTGGCCTTGTTTTATTTAATCTTAACCACGTTTTTTCCAAATTCGAAATTTTTTTAGTTATACTTACGTTAACCGTTTTCCCGTTAACCTCCGCCGGTTTTATTCGTTCCCCGTTTACGAAAACCTTTAGGAATATTAAGGAAATAACAAAATAAGAACGTTACTTGCAAAAAAAAATTAGAAATTACCAGGGTAATTCGCCGACAAGAATCGTTAAATCGGCGAATCTTTTGACAAAAAGTAATTTATTATTTTTATATAAAGTTACTTTTTTTCGAAAAAAAGTTACCTAATTATACGAAACAAACTATATCTTAAGCAAACGTTAAAGGACTAAAAATAAACGTTTTTAAAAAGGAGGGACATTTACTATATAAAAAAAATAAGCTTTTCTGGCCGAAAAGGAAGGGGGTAATGGAAAAGTGCAGCCTATAGCGGCTAAAGGTAGTTGTCGTAAAAGGGTTGTAACGAAAAAACGGAAATGTGGTATTTATGGCAAGCCCGGATATAATGCGCGTACTTGTAATAAAGCTGTAAAGACGTCTAGCGAAAAAGAATCCGATTAATTTATGTTATTTTAATATATTATGGTTAATTAATTTGAATTTTTTGTCGCGAGGTGCCGAAAAGCGGTTCGCGAGGTGGTTTGGCTCGCGAGGTGGTGTGGTACGTTATAAGATTTTTATATAAAAAATAATAGCCTTAATTAAAATTAAACAAGTTTTATATGTTTTTAAGTATTAATTTAAGTAAGATTAAGAAGGACGTTAAGGTACGAAAATATAAATATAGGTTAATTAAGGATAAAATTAAAGATTTAAAATTTTAATAAAAAAAAAGAAACGATATAATAAAGCGAATAAACAGTATTATAAAATAATTATTGGATATATCTTAATTCGGGGGTATATTTTAATAAGGACTGTTTTAATTAAAGGCGATACGGAATTTACGAAATACAAGTATTCGTAAGAACGCCTTATAAAACGTTTAAGGAATAGGAGGTTTACAAGAAGCCCCTATTACCGTCGAAAGCGATATAAAAGAGATTAACCCTTTAAAAGAAGGCGAAACGTAGCTAAGGAAATAGTTTATTAAAAAGCTTGATTTTACGAAAAGGGAAAAAAACGAAGAAAAGAAAAAAAAGTTACGTAAAGAAAAAAATGTAGTACGTAAGGACCCCGGCGATTCGGATAGGTTATTTTCAGATTCGTTTAAAGGTTTTCGAAAATAAAAAAGCCGTCGTAACAGTTCCCTTAGTATTTTTAGTAGCTTTTTAAGCTTTAATAACTTAAATAGCTTTAATAAGTTAGGCGTTCGTTTAAAAAAAGGATTTTAAAAAGTTTAATAATAATATAAAGTTATGTTAAAAACGTTTTAATTTTTTGCTAGATAAGAAAAATTATTTAATAGGTTAAATTAATTAAAAGTTTTAAAGTAACGTTTTAATTTTTGCTTTTAAAAAGATTAGTTATAAGGACGGAATAAAATTGAAATAGTTTGATTAATTACGTTTTGTAAAGGCTATTACTAAAATGTGTAAAAGGGCGTTTTTAAAGTTAATTATAGGTATTAAGAAAGGAACGAAAATATTAAGGACTTTTAAGAAAATTTACGTAGCAATAAGTAAGGTTAAATAAAGGTCCCTTTAGAAAAAATTTAGCAAAATTATATACGATAAAGGAAACCCCGTATAATTTATTACAAAATTTTAAAAACTGTTACAAAAGGTTAAGGGCTGTAATATAAAGTTTAGATTAAAAAAACAAATTATTATATTCCTTATTATTATAAAGAACCGCGTTAATAGTTAGTATAAAACGATTTAATTAGTACTAAGGTAAACTAATTATTCCTTCTAGCAGTTAATTAACGACTTTAATAACGAATTCCATAACCGTACTAATAAGAAAAAGAACAGAAAGTCCTATAACGCTTAGAAAAATAAGGGAAAAGGAAATAACAACAACAATTCCCGAGATAACAGGCCTACGTGGAATAAAAATAGAAAGTTATTTTGTTTTAACTATAGTAAATACGGACACTTAACGAAAAACTGCTTTAAACCGTAAAAAAAAAAAAGCGGTAAAAGAAAAAAAAGAAAGTGTAGCTAACGTTAAAGTAATAATAAACAGAATAACTAAAATAACAACTTTCGTAACGTTTATAACGGTAATAAAAATAAAAAATAATTTATTTCTAACGGCTTAAAAAATTTGTACCAATTAAATAAAAAGACTTTTAACGCTTACGTTAAAGAATAATAACTGGAAAATTTTATATAATAATACGATAAAATAATTTAAAAAACAGCCTAAAAAGCTTTAATAACTAAACGCCTTAAAACCTAGAAAGTTTTAATAAATAAATATATTAAAGTTTAAGTAATTAATTACTTAAAGCTATAAAAAGGTAAACGCCTTAAAAAAACTATTATAAAAAACGTTATATTCCTATACGTTTATTCCTTTTACGGGAATAACTTAAATAAATTACTTTAAAATTTAAAAGCAAATATTAATATTACGAATAATTTTAATAATTTTAAGAAAAATGTTATAATAAATATTAAATCCAAGGAAATCCAAATTATAACGGGTAAAAAACCCGTAATTACTACTTTTATTAATATCGTTAAGTAACCTTTAAAAAGGTTTAATAAAAAAAGAAATAAAATTACAATTAAATATACGTTATATATTAATAATTTTCTTTTAAAAATGTTCTCCGGAGAGATATTTTATAAAAAAAAAGGTTATTTAAATCGTAACGCTTTAATAAACTTTAATAAAATTTAATTGTTAACGATTAACGTTTCTCGGAAAAAATTCTTCTTATAGCTTTACGGGAAACCGGAACTTATTATTAAAGCCTTAAACCCAGCAAACGATAAAAACTATTAATAAAAATTCGTACTAAAGGAAATATCCGGTAAAAAAAACGGTAATAATTTAATAAATAACTTAAAATACGTACTTTCGAACGTTTTTAAAAACGGGAAGATTTTAATAACGGACAAAGTTATAAAAAAAATTATTTTTTAATACCGTTACTTTTGCTATCTTAATACCGAACGATTAATATAAATTATCAAAAGGTATACGGGGATAAATTTAAATTTTAACGATAAAAAGAATATCCTTTATATAACGTACGATAAAAGGAAAATACGAAAAATATTATTTATAAATTTTTAAAAATAAAAAAAATATATAGGAAAAATTATTTAATATAACGTAAAATTAATTAAATTTATTAATATCGAAAATAAAGGTTATTTTAATCTTTTTATAAACAACCTGTTACGTTATAAAAAGTATTATTTATTTAAAAGTAAAAACGAAATTTAATAAAATTTATATATTTATATTACGCGAATTATAAAGCGTTTAGAAACGTTATTACTGGACGAAAAAGGTAAACGTAAAATAATATAAATCCTGCGCTTTAACGGTAGCAAAAAGTTTGGTATTGTTAGTAGTTACAGTGATTAAATGTAGGATTCTAGCAAAGTGCGTATGGTTATTTTAGGAAAGACTGAAGAAGTCTGGGGGTAATTGCCTTTATATATACGTTTGACTGTATAAAGGATGGTTTCTGGATAAAGGTTGTTTTAGGTAGTATTTGTAGTTTAGACGTACCAGCCGTAGGTATTTGAAAGTATTAATTACCGATATGCCTTTTTGCGTTAGGTGATTTTATTTACGTGATTTTTTAAAATTAAATTTAAAACTTTAGGAAAATTTTTAGTCTGTATAGGATTTGAACTTTTGTTTTTGTTATTTTCGTTTGAAATGGGGTTACGTAATTGACCGTTATATTAAAAGGCCGGCTTTTTTGTTTTACCGTTTTTTTGTAGCCGTTTCGGAATACGGGGTTTATTTTTTCCGAAACGTTTCGGATTAGGTTAGGCGTTAATATGGGAAAACGTTTTATATACGTTAATTTGTTACGTTAAAAGTTTTATAATTTTAAAAATCGGTTTTATTTTTTAACGGTAATATTAATAAGTAATTAAAATTATTATTTTTTGGGTTTTTTTTGTAAAAGGTTATTAAGTAAAGGTTTTTTTCCGGTTAATTAAGGGATATTAATTAGTTGTAAATTATATATAGGATATTAACGTTTTTAGGTAAAGATTAACGTAAAGGGTTATAGGTATATATAAATAAGTGATTTTATAGGAGGTTAAAGTTTTAAAATTAATAGATAAACGGATATTTTCGGGTAATCGTAAAAAGAATATTGTAGTTGTTGTTTTTAATAGCGAGGAATAGGTTTTAATAAGGGAACGCCTTTTTTCCCGTATAAAAAAAATTTAGCGAAATTATTTTTTTGCTAGTTGTTTTAATTAAATTTTAAATATTTTTTAATTTTTTTTATATTTTTTTAAGTTTTAAATTAGTTATAAACCGTTCGAAGTTTGTTTTGTTAAGTGGTTTTATAAGTCCGTTAATAGGATTATCTTTGTTTTTTACGTATTAAAAGTTAATATTTTTTTTCGGATTTTTTAATGTATGTAATAATATTTGATTTAAATATAATATTTTCTTTATATTATTTGTATTTTTATTTATTTATTTAAGCGTATTTGTATTATTTTTTAGGATAAGAATAGGATTTTTAGGTATAAGTTTTAGTTTTATTAAGAAGTTTTTAATTTTAGTTGTTTCCGTAGTTGTTATTTTTGCTTTTACGTATTTTGTTTCCGTGGTATATTTAGTAATAATATTTTATAGTTTCGAAATTTATGAAATAGGCGTTTTAATTATGAAGAATATATAGTTAGTTATGGATTTTGTTAATTTATAGTTATTTACAAAGTTTATATTTATTATTCCAAATAATTTTAAGTTGTTGTATTTATGGTGTAAATAATTTTTTTGTAGTTTCTGGTATTAAAGAAATATGTTTAATATACCGTTTAGGTATTTTAATAGTTTCTTAATATATTCCTGGTATTTAAGTAACGGGTTATTTATAAACCTTGCTTAAGTTAACGTTATAAACGTTATATTTAATTTATTGATATAATTTAAGAAGTTAAATTTCTTTATTAAGTTTGTATATTTAAACGTTTTTTTTTGTTAATTACGTTATTATATTTTATAACGTATTTTAAGTGATTTTTAACGAATGGTGTAGGTTCTTTTTTTATTTCGTTTAAGCCGATTAATTTTAATAATTTTTTAATGTATTATTATTGGTTTAGCTTAATATTTTCTGTTGGTAAGGAACGGATAATTTGTATATTTAGGTATTAGTTTGCGTTATTTAAGTTTTTAACTGGGACGTTTTTAATAACTTTTTTAGCGATGTTTTTGAGACGTTATTTATTAGAACCGAAAAGTAGGAAGTTATTTACGTATAAGGCGATAACGTTTTTTGTTTTGGGGTTATAATATATTGCGTCGTTCGAAATTAACGGACGGAAACTTTGTTTTGTAAATATTTTTTTTACTTTTTTTTATTAAATAGTTCCGGTTTGCTTTAGACCGTATAATGGGTTTATTAATTTGATAATTTTTTTAGGGGAGAAGTTATGTATTTTCTTGTTTTTTAAATACGTATTAAAATATTTTTTTAATATCGGAAATTATTTTATGTAAATATTTTTTTTTAACTTGCTGTTTAGGTACGTAGTAATGAAGTTTATCTGGAGTATATATTACTTTAAAAAGGCGGTTAACGTTAATAAGATTTTTTAGTGTATTGTTTTTACGGTGTTTGTTATTGTTTCGTTGTAGTTAATTTTTTTGTGTTATGTAAATTCTTTTGCGTAGATATGTGCCTTGTATTTTTTTAGCTTCTTTGTGGACGTGTATTTTTTTTTTTTTTAATATTTATTTAGTATTAATAAGGTGTTTTTGAGTAATTTTGTTAAAGAGCGTGAATTTGAAGGTTTTGCGCGAGAGGTTTTTTTTAATTTTTATAAAAATAATTTTGAGTTATATTTTTTATTTTGGGTTTTTTATAGTTTCTTTTAGGGTTGGGCCGTTATTTATGGCAGTGAATAGCTTATAAGTGTTAATATTTAATATGTTGATTATTTGTATGTATTTGTAAGCGTTCCGAATAGTTTGATTAGCGTTTTTAAAGTTATTAAAATGGTTTTTATCGTTACTTGATGTTAATAAGTTAAAATGGAAAATATATAGATTATTTTCGTTTTTGCCTTTTTAGATTAAGGTTAATTTTAATTTTTAAATTAATTTTAGGGTTTTATCTGGGGCCTTTAGGATGTATAGCTTTGGGATAGTTTTTTTCGGGCGTTTTTTTTTACGTTTAACCTGCTTGGTTTCTTGGTTCGTATCGTTTTTTAAGATGATATTGTTGTTTTTTTTTTTTTTTTACGTTTTGTTTTTAACGGTGTTTTAAATGCTTTTATACGGGTTGTAAAAGTGATTGGATGGTATTCTTAGGGCTAGGGGGTTTATCTGGTTTTTTTAGGTTTTCGTAGATAGTAATATGCGGTGTTATAAGTAATTTATTGTTTTTTAGCAGTTATACTTTGTAGTTGTGTATTTTTTAATAGCTTAGTAGTATTTCCTTTGCTTTACGGGTTGTTAGCTTTTTTGATTTAGTTCGATAATTTTGGTTAATTAGGATTGTATATTTATTACCGAAAATTTAAAGATGATCGTTATCGGGTTTATGTGATTTATTCGGTTCGAATATATTTTTAAAGTATTTAATTAGTATTACGTTTTTTATTATAAACTGGTTTATTCTGTTAATAGTTTGTATTATTACCTTTATTACGAAGTTTTAGAAGTATATAAGAATTTTTATTTACGTAGAGGTTGTACGTATTTCGTTTTATAAAAATTGTATTTTTCGTTTTATAATTCCGTTTTAATATTGATTATATACGTTAAAAATTATTAGTTCGATATTTTTATAGCGTAAAAGTTTTTAATTATTGTTATACCGAATTTTTTGCCGTTGTTAAGGCGTAGGATTTGTATTTTTTTGCGTTTACTTTTTTTGTCCGGTAATAACGTTTTTAAACGTTTTGTAATTTGCGTAATATACGCGTATAGATTTTGTTGGACCTTATTTTTGTTTTTAAACGAATAATATTTTTTATAACGTAATAGGTCGTTTATAATAAGATTAAAGTAGCTTTTGTTTTCGATGTTAATAGGTTTAATTAATTTTACGTTATATTAAATAATTTTTCCTATATATGCTTTTCGTTTTTAAAGGTTTATAGATAGTATTTTCCGTATTTTTTTTATTGTATGCCGTATAAGGGATGTTTTTTATATCGTTGGGGTTTAAATTTATTCCTGTGGATTTTTTGATGGTTTATATTAGTTGTTTGGTGTTGGGGTGATAAAGGTAACGGTGTTAAAGGATGATTTTTTTTATGATTTCGTCCGTTATTAAAACTTTTCCGTTTTTAAAAGCGTTCGAAAGTACGCGTTTTAAGTTATTTATTAAGTTATTGTCGTTTTTTTTACCGGATATTTTTTTTAGTACGTATTTTTATTGATAGTGTTTATTGTTTATTAGGTTTAAGGCCTTAATGATAAATTCCGGTTTTTCGTAAAGTTATAAAAAGAATCTTTTCCGACGGATGTTAATTATTAATAATTGAATTTTATTAAGGTTTATTAAAACGTTACGATTTAGGTAATTTTCTTTTTTGTAAAATATTTTTCCGGAAAATATTTTTAAAGGGAAGTTGTTAATATATAGCGTATATTTAATTATGATTTCGTTTTTTTTATTAAGCTTTTTTAAGGGTTATTTGATAATGTTAATAAAAGTGGTAATTACGAGTTCTTTACCCGTTATAATTTGGATTTTTTTAGATTTAATATTTATTATAGTGTTTTTTTTAAAGTTATTAAGGTTATTTGTAATATTGACGTTTGTTTTTAAGTTTTAAAGCAGTTTGTTTAGGTTATTTCCGTAGGAAAAGTGAACGTATAGGAGTATAGTGCTTTTTATAATGGTTTTTTTAGGGCGTTTATTTTTCTGTAGTTTTAGGTAATTAGTTGTCTAAGCTTTAATATATTTACCTATTAAAGCTTCCCGGGCTTTAAGGCGTTCTGCCGCTAAAGCTCCCCGGGTTTTAAAGCGTTTAGTTACTGGAGCTTTTTAAGCTTTAAGGCGTTTAATTATTAGAGCTCCCTGGGCTACCTTTTAAATCATCTTATCGTACTACTGCATAAGGTTCTTTAGCTGTTATTTTTTAACGTAAGCGTTAAAGGTTTTTCCGTTTAATCGGTATAGATCCTTTAGGCCGTTAGGAATAAATTATTCTTTATTTCTGTTGCTGTTATAGGCGTTACGAAAGTTGTTACTTTGGTTGTTTTGTTTATTGTTGCCTTAACGTTGGTTACGTTTTTCTTTTTTTTCTTTGCCGTTTTTCTTTTTTTTGCGGTTTAGGGCAATCCTTCGTTAGATGTTCGTATTTTCTATAGTTAAAATAAAGTGGCTTTCCGTTCTTGTTTTATGCGGGCCTGTTGTCTCGGGAATTGCTGTTATTGTTGTTATTTTTTCCTTTACCTCTTTAAGCGTTATGGGATTTCCCGTTTTTTTTTTGTTGGTACGGTTATGGAATTTGTTGTTAAAGTTGTCGATCAGCTATTAGAAAAAATAATTGGTTTATCTGAGCATTAATTAAATTGTTTTATATTAATTGTTAACGCGATTTTTTATAGTAATAAGGAATATGGTAATTTGTTTTTTTGATCCGAGTTTTATATTATAATTTTTAAAATTTTGTAATAAATTGTACGGGATTTCCTTTATCGTATGTAATTTTGTTAAGTTTTTTCTAGAGGGACTTTTGCTTAGTTTTACTTATTGTTACGTAAGTTTTTCTAAGGGTTCTTAATATTTTTGTTTTTTTTTTAATATTTGTGATTAGTTTTAAAAGCATTTTTTTGTACGTTTTAATAATAGTTTTCATGAGGCGTAATTGATTAAGTTGTTTTAATTTTATTCCGTTTTTATAGTTAATTTTTTTAAGGGTAAAAGTTAGGGTGTTATATTAAAGTTTTTAATTAGTTTAGTTTATTAAGTGATTTTTTTTATTTAGTAAGAAATTAAAACGTTTTTAACGTAGCTTTGTATTATTATTAGATTTTTTGAAGTTTTTTTTTTTTTTTTTTTTTTTTTTTTTTTTTTTTTTT